>JAGFNQ010001041.1:228025-313322 GCA_024364735.1 Boesenbergia rotunda
TTACAGCCCTTACCAGAAAGAATAAGAAGTATGAGTGGACTGAAGACTGTGAGCAGAGTTTCCTTGAGTTGAAGAAGAGACTGACAAGCGCTCCTATTCTTACAGTACCCGAAGGTGATAAGAGCTTTGATATATACAGTGATGCATCAAAGCTAGGACTTGGAGCCGTACTTATGCAAGAAGGCAAAGTCATAGCTTATGCTTCCAGACAACTCAAGGATTATGAAAAGAATTACCCCACTCATGATCTAGAGTTGACAGCTGTAGTCTTCGCTCTAAAAATATGGAGACATTACTTGTATGGAGTGCAGTGCAAGATTTATACAGATCACCAGAGTCTGAAATATTTCTTCACTCAGAAAGACCTCAATATGAGACAGCGAAGGTGGCTTGAGTTAGTGAAGGATTATGACTGTGAGATCCATTACCACCCTGGTAAGGCAAATAAAGTAGCAGATGCACTAAGTAGAAAGACGTGTGTCACTTTGATGTCCATGTCGTCATTATCACCACCATTGCAGAAGGAAATAGTAGATTATGGAGTTGAGATCATTGATGGGCAGTTAGCTCTATTGACACTAGAGTCAACCTTGCTTGAAGATATACAGAAAGAGCAAGCTGAGGATTCTGATATTCAAAGGATCAAGCAAGAGATACAAGAAGGAGAAAGTAAAGAGTTTAGAGTATCTGACAGTGGAATACTCTATTATGGTGACCGTTTATGTGTCCCCAATAGTGAAGAGCTGAGAAAGAAGATTCTTGAAGAAGCCCATAGAACTCCCTACTCAATGCACCCTGGTTCCACTAAGATGTACCAAGACTTGAAAAGAAGATTTTGGTGGTCCGGAATGAAAAGAGACATAGCTAAGTATGTCAGCACCTGCCTGACATGTCTGAGAGTTAAAGCAGAACACCAGAGACCAGGAGGTGTCCTACAACCTATTCAGATTCCAGAGTCGAAATGGGAAGACATAGCCATGGATTTTATAGTTGGTCTACCAAAGACAACTAATGACTATGACGCTATTTGGGTAATAGTAGACAGGTTGACCAAGTCTGCCCACTTCTTGGCAATCAAAGTGTCTTATTCGATTGAAAGATTAGCCCAGCTATACGTACAGGAAGTGATACGACTACACGGAGTCCCGAAGACCATTATCTCTGATAGAGATGGTCGTTTCACTTCACACTTTTGGGAGTGCGTACAGACGGTGCTAGGCACCAAACTGAAGTTTAGCACAGCTTTCCATCCCCAGACTGATGGACAAACAGAGAGAGTGAATCAAATTCTAGAAGATATGCTCAGAGCTTGTGCATTAGATTTCAAAGGCAGTTGGTGCAAATATTTATGTTTAGCTGAGTTTGCCTACAACAACAGCTACCAAGCTACTATTGGTATGGCACCCTATAAAGCTCTTTATGGTAGGAAATGTAGATCTCCCCTCTGTTGGTATGAAGGTAGTGAGAAGAAAGAAATGGGGTCTCAGACTGACCTTATAGATGATACCACAGAAGCTATAAAGAGCATCCGCCAGAGAATAGAAGTTGCTTAGAGTATGCAGAAGAGTTATGCCGATGTACGCCGTAGACCGTTAGAGTTTGAGGTTGGGGATACAATTTTCCTCAAGGTAGCTCCTATGAAGGGTGTAATGAGATTCGACAAGAAAGGCAAGCTAAGTCCCCGATACATAGGACCCTACCTAGTGACGAAAAGAGTTGGCAAAGTAGCTTATGAGTTGGAGCTACCTCCAGAGATGTCAGCAATACACAATGTGTTCCATGTCTCAATGCTAAAGAAGCATATTTCAGATGCCAACCAAGTGATTGAGCCACAGATGATACAAGTTCAAGAAGATCTCAGTTATGAAAGTCGACCTATTCAGATAATAGGTCGAGCAGATAAAAAGCTGAGGAGCAAATTGGTACCACTAGTAAAAGTCTTGTGGCTGAATCAAAAGTATGAAGAGGCAACTTGAGAATCAGAAGATAACATGAGGCAAAGGTATCCAAAGCTGTTCTAAGTTCGAGAATGAACTTTTTATAAGGTAGGGAGGATTGTAACACCCAATAATTTTCATGAATTATTAGGAATTTTTCTGAATTTTCTGGCATTTTTTCGAGATAAAAATAAAAAGAAAAAGGAAAGGGTCAGGTGGAGGTTTGATCTCGCGACCACGCGGTAAGCCAATCCTCAAGCAAGCTCGACTAGCCAGAAGGTTGGGGGGTATCAAGAATAGAAAAGGATGGATCGGAATTATGTTATAGTTGAGTAAGTCCTTTTCACGAAGAGGTGTTTCAACTTCCGCTTAAGTTGCGTTAAAACCCCCTTAGGTTAGGGGACGTCGGCGGAAAAAGAGGGCAAGGGAGGCTGCGAAAACAGGGAGAAAGCAAGGGTGGGTTTTCTTCCTCCTTCTTCTTCCTCTTGAGTAGAGAACCTAGGGTTCCTTCCCTAGGGCCAAGGAGTGAAGTTTCTCGCAAGGAAGAGAAAAGGAGGCCTACGCTAGGATTTTACTATATACTTAGTGAGTTTTCTTCAAGCAAAGGGGGGTAAGTAGATCACTCACCTGCAATAGAAGTAGTTTCGTTATGTATTTCTCGTTGTAGAACTACGTTTTGTGATCTAAGTGCATGCTATAAGACTATTTTAAAAAGTGTGTGTTAAGTTTCTCAAGGAGACATATTTCTTCTTATAGAACTTAAACTTGAGTAGGTTTTGTGTATACGAATCTAAGCATGATAAGACCAAGTTCTTGAAAAGTCCCAAAAATGAGTTTTGGGTTAAGGGCACGCAAGGTGCTCGATGAAAGTTCCAAGTAAGAACGGTGGATAAGTATAAACATTATGAGTAAGAAAATATTTTACTTTTGTAAAGTGACATGTACCAGGCAAATGAGAGACCCATAGAAAGTTAGAAAGAAACTCTAATAGGGTGCGGTGGCTAGCTACCCGGAAACCTATTAGGGATGTGCGCATTGGTACATTGATACCAGGTACAATGTCAAGGCCTATTTTAAAGTATATGAGTATATGTAAGTGTTTTCAGTTAAGTACATGTTTTGTTATGTATGTTAACGTTGTTTATTATGAGCATGTTAAGTTTGCAAGTGTTTAATGTAAGTAAATATTTTCAAGCATGATTGAGCATGATAATCATATAAAAGTTCCCATGTGCAAGTATTTCCAAGTGCATGTATTTTGAAGCGAGCATTCTTTGAAAAGAGCATGTTGTAATTGATCGCATGGATTTGTGAGTTAGGATTTACTTACTAAGTGAATCACTTATGTAACGCCCGCCCTTATATCTACCCTCGGGGCGGGGTTACGTATAACTCAGTCATATAGTAATATTTTTTTTTCTATCTTCTAGCATGACATTAAAACAATAAAGCAAGGGCTAAGTATTTAGCATGCTTGTTTAACTATCAAAGTCATTCTATAACATGATAATATCACTAGTAATGTAACTCATAACATAATCAAGTATAAGAGACCTCCAAGGTAAACACTATCATGCCATGTCAACCCTAATCACTAACACTTATTGTCAAGGGAACATAAACATAAACATAAATATGTAGATATAGAAGTCTTTCTTTCCCGAGCCACCACCCCACACATCTTCAGCCTTCCTGCCTCTTCCTTTAGTTCATGTGTTCCTTACCTTTATCTGCAGCATAAGACAACACATAACTAGTAAGCATAAAAGCTTAGTAAGGATCCGGTCCTACTCGCAAAATCCATACGAAAGCATACAGCATGTGTATATAACAAGACATAAGCATGAGTTCATCATAGCATACTAAACATCAAGTTTCTAAGCATGCAGCATATAGAATTTTAAGCATACCTATCACATGCAATAAATGTTTTTCAAAACAGTTCCATAATGGTATTACTTAAAAATACATCCATATCATATTGGGCCCTGTTGTGTACCAACTATCGCGCGAAACTATTGCGCGTTCCCTAATGAATTGGGGTAGTGAGCCACCAATTCATTAGAGCAGGACCCTTCCGTCCTACCGAAGCCATGACCTTACGTTAACATGCACCCCGGATTTGTTTAACGACCCCCTTACGAGTCGGGTACACAACTTCAAAAGTAAAATACTTATCATGCTTTTACATATATGCTAAGGAGTACTCCAAATCACTTCTTACAGGACACACCACTCTTCAAGGGTGCTCATGACCCCGGAGGGACACACCACACAACATAAGGGGTGCTCTTGATCCCATACTTAGTAGAGTATCCATTCAAGCATTTTAACATATCACATGCAATTTCATAAGTGTGCCCCATGGGCTATAAGGCATGTTCATACATACATCATAATTCAACCACTTAACATACTTTAGATCCGACAAGATTTGGTCACATAGATCATACTCATATCATAGGAAGTGGTAGCATGCTAACAATTAAGATTTCAATCAAACCTCTCATTTAAACACCTCATGCATAAACATATCATAGCATGCTAACAATTAAGGTTTCAAATCAACCATTCCATTTAACACCACTTGCATATACATATAATCATCCCCAAACATAAACATATATCATAGGGTAGTTTGACCTCCACAAACCCTAGTCCTAGTGGGTTGGCCGAAACATCAAGAGTAGGGAAAGATTAGGACTTTTGCATTGATCATCCACACAAACAATTATACAAACACCTTGTATACAATATCATACCATACACTAAGCATGAATATTTTCTAGGATAATTCAACTCTCACTAGCCCCTTTTTCAATGCCTTGGCCGAAACCCATCCAAGCCCTAAACCCTAGCTTTTGTTATCACAAAATGAAGGGACACATCATATAGATATACCCTTAGTTCCAAGGGGTCTTCACATGCATCAAAGGGTAACCAAGGTCCTTCCCTTGGGTGTTGGCCGAAACCTACACAAAGGTATAACCCTAGATTTTGTTCACAATATTTTGAATAAACCACATATACATATACCCTAAATTCTAAGGGTCTACTAGTATAACAAAAAGGGACCAAAGCCTTCCCCTAAGGGGGTGGCCGAAACATGCCAAGGGGGAAAAAGTCCCCATTTTCCAAACAATCAAGTAGACAACACATACGATAACTATTACACTGCAGGCAAGGGGATACTTACATCCTTTCACTTGAATTTCTTCTTCTCTTAAGATCTTAAGGTACCCTTGAAGAAGAAGAAAGTGAAAGTTTCCTTGTTAGCCTTCTTTAGCAACCTTGGCCCTAGTAGAGGGTAAGAACCTTCAATGGTTTCCTTTCTCCTTCCAATTCCCTAGGGTTAAAACCCTAGGGTTCACTTTTTTTTTTCGAAAATGAAAGGGAAGATGAAGAAGGAGATTTCGGTGATGAGAGGGAGGAAGAAGAAGAAGAAGAGGAAGTTACTCTAACTTCTCATTCCCTTATTTATACTTTTCCCATGAAGAGACATGTCTCTTCGCTTCCCTCGATTCAACAAGAATGTTTCTTATTCACTCTACAAGAAACATTGCTTGGTTCATTGGTTATGACATCGTGAGTGCAACTAGGAGGTTCAAGGTTCAATCTTTGCTTCCTCCTTTCCACCTCTTCTTTTTATCACAATTTGCACTAATCCATATCAAAGCCCATTAAGCCAAGCCCATCATGAAATTTCATAATATTAATAATATTTCATGAATTCATAATATTTCATATTCATGAATCCATAACATTTCATGATAATATTTCATGAATTCCATAATATTTCATGTTCATGAATCCATAACATTTCATGATAATATTTCATGAATTCCATAATATTTCATATTCATGAATCCATAACATTTCATGATAATATTTCATGAATTTCATGATATTTCATATTCATGATTCCATAATATTTCATGATAATATTTCATGAATTTCATAATATTTCATAATATTCTATATGGGAAAATTTTGGGGCGTTACAATCCTCCATACCTTATAAAAAGTTCGTCCCGAACTTTAAAATAATTCCGGATACTTTAATTGTATTGCCTCCTCTCGTTCCCACGTGGCTTCTTCGAATTGTTCATTCCGCCACAGAACCTTTACTAAGGGTACTTCTTTGTTCCTTAGCTTTTTAACTTCCCGGTCTAAAATCTGTAAAGGCCGGCGTTCGGAACTTAAGTTCTCTTGATCTTGTACTGGTTGGGGCTCTATCATCTGATTCACATCAGAGGTACATTTCCTGAGCATTGATACATGGAAGACATTGTGGATAGCCGACATTTCTGGCGGTAACTCCAGTTCGTAGGCCACTTTGCCTACCTGTCTCAGAATTTGATACGGTCCCACATATCTCGGACTCAGCTTCCCTTTCTTTCCAAATCTCATCACCCCTTTCATAGGGGCCACTTTCAGGAATACTGAATCCCCAACCTCAAACTCTAGCGGTCTGCGTCGCTTATCAGCGTAGCTCTTCTGCCGACTCTGAGCAGTCTCTATTCTCTGGCGAATATTCTTTATAGCCTGAGTGGTTTCATCTATAATATCAGTCTGGAGTCCCATCTCCTTCTTTTCACCACTCTCAAGCCAACATATAGGAGACCTGCATTTTCTTCCGTACAATGCTTCGTACGGTGCCATCCCGATAGTAGCCTGATAACTGTTGTTATAAGCAAACTCTGCCAGGCTCAGGTATCGACTCCAGCTTCCCTTGAAGTCCAAGGCACAAGCTCACAACATGTCCTCTAATATCTGGTTTACTCTTTCAGTCTGCCCGTCAGTCTGGGGGTGAAAGGCAGTACTGAATTTCAGTTTCGTACTGAGAGTCTTCTGTACGTGTCCCCAAAAATCTGAAGTAAATCGACCATCCCTATCAGAGATAATGGTCTTGGGAACCCCGTGCAATCGGATAATTTCCTTGACGTACAGTTGAGCCAACTGCTCTACCGAGTAAGTCATCCTGATGGCCAGAAAATGGGCAGACTTGGTGAGTCTGTCCACAATAACCCATATGCCATCATATCCGTTCGTCGTTCTAGGCAACCCAGAGATGAAATCCATGGAGATGTCTTCCCATTTCCACTCGGGGATAGACAGGGGTTGCAACACTCCTCCAGGCCTCTGGTGTTCTGCTTTGACCCTCTGGCAGGTCAAACACATACTGACATAGTTAGCTACATCCCGTTTCATACCGGACCACCAAAACTTACTCTTCAGATCTTGATACATCTTGGTAGACCCAGGATGCATTGCATAAGGTGTTCCGTGAGCTTCTTCCAGGATTCTTGTCCGCAAGTCGGAGTCATCGGGAACACATAATCGATCCCGCAGATATAAGACTCCGCTGTCTGAAATCCGAAATCCATAGTCCTTGCCTCCGAGAACCTCTTGCTTGATTCTCTGAAGACTCGGATCATGATTCTGCTTCTCCAGAATATCACCGAACAATGTCGGTGTAATCATCAGGGTGAACAACTGTCCTGATATCATTTCAATTCCGAAGTTCATAATTTCTTCCCCTAAGGGTTGTGATAAAGCCGACAAGGACATTAAAGCAGCACATGATTTTCTACTGAGAGCATCGGCTACCTTGTTGGCTTTTCCCGGATGGTACAGGATCTCATAGTCATAATCCTTGACCAATTCGAGCCATCTGCGCTGTCTCATATTCAGATCTTTCTGAGTGAAGAAATACCAGAGACTCTGGTGATCTGTATAAACTTTACACTGAGTTCTATATAGGTAGTGCCTCCATATTCTCAGTGCAAAGACTACTGCTGCTAACTCTAAGTCATGGGTAGGGTAGTTTCTTTCATGTTCCTTCAGCTGCCTAGAGGCATAGGCAATCACCTTCCCATTCTGCATAAGCACAACTCCGAGTCCCAGTTTGGACGCGTCGCTATACATATCGAAACCCATATCGCTCTCGGGAAGAGTCAATATTGCAGCGCTAGTCAGCCTCCTCTTCAGTTCCGTAAAGCTCTTTTCACATTCCTCGGTCCATACATATTTCTTGTCCTTCTTTGTAAGAGCTGTCATAGGAGCTGCAATCCGAGAGAAGTTCTCTACGAATTTTCTGTAATAGCCTGCTAGCCCGAGGAAACTTCGAATTTCACTGGCATTCTTGGGTCTAGTCCAGTTACTCACCGCTTCGATTTTAATTGGGTCCACCATTACTCCTTCCTTGGAGATAACATGTCCCAAGAATGATACTTGATCGAGCCAGAACTCGCATTTGGAAAACTTAGCATACAGTTGTTCCTTCTGAAGAATCTGTAGTACTATACTCAGGTGCTCTGCATGCTCTTCGGAAGTCCTCGAATAAATAAGGATGTCGTCGATGAAGACGATCACAAATCTGTCGAGAAATGCCGAGAAAATCCGATTCATGAGGTCCATGAATATTGCCGGAGCATTAGTAACTCCAAACGGCATCACTACGAACTCATAATGTCCGTATCTCGTCCGGAAAGCAGTTTTTGGTATATCCTCCTTTTTCACCCTAACTTGGTGATAACCAAATCTCAGGTCAATCTTAGAGAAAACCGTGGCTCCCTTCAGTTGATCGAACAGGTCATCTATCCTGGGTAAAGGGTACCTGTTCTTGATAGTCACGTTGTTCAGCGCCCGGTAGTCGATACACAATCGCATCGACCCATCCTTCTTTTTCACTAATAGTACGGGAGCTCCCCAGGGAGAATGACTAGGGCGGATGAGTCCCTTGTCAAGTAGCTCCTGTAACTGTACTTGTAACTCCTTTAATTCCGTCGGCGCCATACGGTACGGTGCCTTAGAAATGGGGTTAGTACCAGGAACCAACTCAATTGCAAATTCTATATCTCTTTCAGGTGCTAACCCTGGTAAGTCATCGGGAAATACCTCTGGGTAATTGCATACGACTTTGACATCTTCTAGCTTCGGGTCCTCTGTAGGACTGGTATCAACCACATGAGCTAGAAACCCAGAGCATCCATTTTCTAACATCTTCCTTACTTTCAGAGCCGATAAGAATTTGCTTGTCCTCTTCTTCGGCTCTCCGATAATTCAAATAGAATTCTCGCCTCAGGTCGGAAGATAACCTTCCGTTTACGACACTCGATAGAGGCGCCGTATTTGTTCAAGAAATCCATGCCCAATATCACATCATAATCTTGCATATCAAGCACTATCAGGTCGCAGTAAAGTTCCCTATCTGCGATTCTGATTGGTGCGGCACGCAGCATTTGGGTAGAGGGCATCACCTCACCCGAGGGCAATGTTGTCAGAACAGAAATTCGGACTCGAAGTCCTTCCACTTCATCTGATCCACTGACCTTCTAGCTTTTACCCGTTCCCACCATATCCTGGCGTCGCCAGTGAGGCAGAATGAGACACATTTAATTTTCTCATGCTCGAGCCAGTCTACTAATTCCACTGTGCTCTCAACTGTCTCATTACCCCGATTGCTACGTCCTCTAGCCATATTTATCATACAGGTGATAAATGACTACATAAGAATTAATACTACTTTTTCTTGTTACGCAAGCATAAATCATCTCTATATTATGCAAGCATAAATCATCTCTATATATATCATTACTGTACATGAAATAAAGTAAAGCGAGGTTAGGATGTCTTACTTGGAAGCGGCAGGATGAAGCTTGATGTGTGTGTGATGGAGGGGAAACCTGCTCTGATACCAACCTGTAACGCCCGCCCTTATATCTACCCTCGGGGCGGGGTTACGTACAACTCAGTCATATAGTAATATTTTTTTTTCTATCTTCTAGCATGACATTAAAACAATAAAGCAAGGGCTAAGTATTTAGCATGCTTGTTTAACTATCAAAGTCATTCTATAACATGATAATATCACTAGTAATGTAACTCATAACATAATCAAGTATAAGAGACCTCCAAGGTAAACACTATCATGCCATGTCAACCCTAATCACTAACACTTATTGTCAAGGGAACATAAACATAAACATAAATATGTAGATATAGAAGTCTTTCTTTCCCGAGCCACCACCCCACACATCTTCAGCCTTCCTGCCTCTTCCTTTAGTTCATGTGTTCCTTACCTTTATCTGCAGCATAAGACAACACATAACTAGTAAGCATAAAAGCTTAGTAAGGATCCGGTCCTACTCGTAAAATCCATACGAAAGCATACAGCATGTGTATATAACAAGACATAAGCATGAGTTCATCATAGCATACTAAACATCAAGTTTCTAAGCATGCAGCATATAGAATTTTAAGCATACCTATCACATGCAATAAATGTTTTTCAAAACAGTTCCATAATGGTATTACTTAAAAATACATCCATATCATATTGGGCCCTGTTGTGTACCAACTATCGCGCGAAACTATTGCGCGTTCCCTAATGAATTGGGGTAGCGAGCCACCAATTCATTAGAGCAGGACCCTTCCGTCCTACCGAAGCCATGACCTTACGTTAACATGCACCTCGGATTTGTTTAACGACCCCCTTACGAGTCAGGTACACAACTTCAAAAGTAAAATACTTATCATGCTTTTACATATATGCTAAGGAGTACTCCAAATCACTTCTTACAGGACACACCACTCTTCAAGGGTGCTCATGATCCCGGAGGGACACACCACACAACATAAGGGGTGCTCTTGATCCCATACTTAGTAGAGTATCCATTCAAGCATTTTAACATATCACATGCAATTTCATAAGTGTGCCCCATGGGCTATAAGGCATGTTCATACATACATCATAATTCAACCACTTAACATACTTTAGATCCGACAAGATTTGGTCACATAGATCATACTCATATCATAGGAAGTGGTAGCATGCTAACAATTAAGATTTCAATCAAACCTCTCATTTAAACACCTCATGCATAAACATATCATAGCATGCTAACAATTAAGGTTTCAAATCAACCATTCCATTTAACACCACTTGCATATACATATAATCATCCCCAAACATAAACATATATCATAGGGTAGTTTGACCTCCACAAACCCTAGTCCTAGTGGGTTGGCCGAAACATCAAGAGTAGGGAAAGATTAGGACTTTTGCATTGATCATCCACACAAACAATTATACAAACACCTTGTATACAATATCATACCATACACTAAGCATGAATATTTTCTAGGATAATTCAACTCTCACTAGCCCCTTTTTCAATGCCTTGGCCGAAACCCATCCAAGCCCTAAACCCTAGCTTTTGTTATCACAAAATGAAGGGACACATCATATAGATATACCCTTAGTTCCAAGGGGTCTTCACATGCATCAAAGGGTAACCAAGGTCCTTCCCTTGGGTGTTGGCCGAAACCTACACAAAGGTATAACCCTAGATTTGTTCACAATATTTGAATAAACCACATATACATATACCCTAAATTCTAAGGGTCTACTAGTATAACAAAAAGGGACCAAAGCCTTCCCCTAAGGGGGTGGCCGAAACATGCCAAGGGGGAAAAAGTCCCCATTTTCCAAACAATCAAGTAGACAACACATACGATAACTATTACACTGCAGGCGAGGGGATACTTACATCCTTTCACTTGAATTTCTTCTTCTCTTAAGATCTTAAGGTACCCTTGAAGAAGAAGAAAGTGAAAGTTTCCTTGTTAGCCTTCTTTAGCAACCTTGGCCCTAGTAGAGGGTAAGAACCTTCAATGGTTTCCTTTCTCCTTCCAATTCCCTAGGGTTAAAACCCTAGGGTTCACTTTTTTTTTCGAAAATGAAAGGGAAGATGAAGAAGGAGATTTCGGTGATGAGAGGGAGGAAGAAGAAGAAGAAGAGGAAGTTACTCTAACTTCTCATTCCCTTATTTATACTTTTCTCATGAAGAGACATGTCTCTTCGCTTCCCTCGATTCAACAAGAATGTTTCTTATTCTCTCTACAAGAAACATTGCTTGGTTCATTGGTTATGACATTGTGAGTGCAACTAGGAGGTTCAAGGTTCAATCTTTGCTTCCTCCTTTCCACCTCTTCTTTTTATCACAATTTGCACTAATCCATATCAAAGCCCATTAAGCCAAGCCCATCATGAAATTTCATAATATTAATAATATTTCACGAATTCATAATATTTCATATTCATGAATCCATAACATTTCATTATAATATTTCATGAATTCCATAATATTTCATGTTCATGAATCCATAACATTTCATGATAATATTTCATGAATTCCATAATATTTCATATTCATGAATCCATAACATTTCATGATAATATTTCATGAATTTCATGATATTTCATATTCATGATTCCATAATATTTCATGATAATATTTCATGAATTTCATAATATTTCATAATATTCTATATGGGAAAATTTTGGGGCGTTACAGCTTATTAGTTGCATTTCCTTCTATTGCAGATAAAGGTAAAGAAAAATCATAAGCTAAGGAGGCGAACGGGACTTGCATTGATGTTCAGTGGCGGCGGAACCATGGGAGAGATCTTTGGTTTAAGTCTTATAGAAACTTGTGGTTGGTATTTTGGATTGGTAGAACGTAATGTTTTGTTTAAACTTGGCATAGAGACAAAGTTGAGTACAAACTCTAGTATAGATTTCATATATTTTGATAGTTTATTAAATTCCGCATAGATCCTAATTGCAAGTTAATGGGTTTGTTTTGGGTTGCTAAGATGTTTATAAAACTAGTATAGATTTGGAGTTATTTATCTATATGCTTTGGAAGTGTATGAATTATGAACCCTTGAAAGGATTTCTAAAATTGCAGCTTTCAGCCGTGCCAGTTGACTGGTTCAGATACCAGTCGACTGACATATCGAACAGAACCCTTCTGTTCGATGCACCAGTCGACTGCCAAGACGCCTGTCGACTGGTACCGCCCACAGAAAGCTGCTGTGGCTGACACCAGTCGACTGGCCTTCTAGCAGTCGACTGGTGCCATTGGGAAAAAATATAAGTTAAGGGAAGTCGAGTAGTTGTAACCTAAGGCTAAGGATAAGGTAAAGTTAAGGTTAAGTAAAAGTGACGTTTGCCTTAAGGAAGAGAAGTCGGGTCATCACACTCCAGGAGGAAGCGCGACACTTCGGAGGTCCAGATCGGCCGAGCATCAAACCTTGTTTTGTTCGGTTTGCGTTTAATATTCCGCACTTAATTTTCTATACTTGTTCGTGTAATTTTCAACTGTAAGACGGGTTTTCTCCACCTCCAGAAATTTCAGAAAGGAGACCAATAGTGGACTCATACCGAGTACATAGGCCTTGGACGTACTGACCCAGGGGGGTCGGGAACCAAGTAAATAAATCCTGCGTGTCCTTTGTATTGCTTTATTCATTCTGTTTATTTTCCGCTGCACTAACTCTCTGAGTAGATCGAAAGTTTTACGAAGTTTTCATGATAAGATTTTCACGTTCGATATTCACCCCCCCCTCTATCGACGGCACCGGTCCTACAAGTGGTATCAGAGCTGGGCCGCTCTTCATCGGACTAACCGCCGACGGAGCAACGATGCCAGGAGTGAGGGGGAGCCCAGGGGTGAATCAGGTACATTTTAATTTTAAATTTCAAATTTTAAATTCCATATTATATGCTTCACATGCAGGGAGAGAGGGCACTACAAAAATCAGTGCCCTACTCGTAAGACTCGGTCTACACCACCGGCGGCAAAGAAGATACCAGCGCCAGGAGTCCGGAGAGATAAAGGTCACATCAAATGCTTCAAATGCGAGAAATATGGGCACTACAAAAACAAGTGTCCGGCAAAGGTACGAAAGATTTATGTTCCGAAAATTTTCAAATCTCCCGCACTTTCTTATGTAAATTGTTTAGATAATGTTACTGAAAAATTAAATTGTGTAAGTAGGCAAATCAATATTTTGAATGATCAATTAGAAAATGTAAACAATGTTAAAATATCAAAAATTAACTGTTTAATTTTTAATGTCAATTCAAAAATTACTGAAATTAATTCTAAAATTAGATCTGGTAGTACTACTGTTACTCCTGAAATTAAATCAGATAATTTTAAAATTCTTGATTAAAATTCTAGAATTAATCTTAATTTTAACTCTGATAATTCTTAATTAAAATCTAAAAATGTCTTAAATAATTATGGATTCAAATTTGAAACCCCCTTGTATAAATCTGAACTCAAATTTGAAAATCCTTTAGATAGTTATGAATTTAAATTTGAAAATTCTGAGGATAATAAAGATAATTATGAGGATAGTGAGGATAATTCTGAGGATAGTGGAGATGATATCTCTTTAGATAATAATTTAATCATTTCCTTAGATAACCTTGAAAAATTAACTAGTGGCCCACATTACTCCACTTACTTAGAGGATATTAAAAGATCTAATCTTGAGGAGGAGATAGAATTTTCTAAGATAAAGGTCATAGTTAATAAAAATCACAAAGGTTCAAATAAATCAGAATTACTAGAAAAACTTGAAAAGAAAAATAAGGGTGAGTCAGAAATGTTCGAAATAATGAAAATGATGAACATAGACCCACAACTGTTAATTAATCATTTCAACCTTAATTATTCAAATTTAATCTTAAATCTTAATTAATTTGAATTTAAATCTTAATTAATTCAATATTCATCCTTAATTATTCAAATTAAATCTTAATTATTCGAATTAAATCTTAATTAATTCAAATTTAATTTAATTAATTCGAATTTAAATCTTAATTAATTCAAATTTAAATCTTAATTAATTTAAAATTCAACCTTAATTATACAAATTAAATCTTAATTATACAAATTAAATCTTAATTATTCAAATTAAATTCAAATTAAATGCTAATTAAATTAAATTCAAATTAATTCAAATTAAATCCTAATTAAATTAAATCCAAATTAATTCAAATTAAAATCCATATTAAATTAAATTCAAATTAATTCCTAATTAAATTGAATTCAAATTAAATTCAAATTAAATCCTAATTAAATTAAATCAATTAAATTCAAATGTATTCAAATTAAATGAATTAATTCATTTAACTCTTAAATAAATCAATTAAATTAGGTAAATCTTAATTAATTCGAAATTAAATTAATTCTAATTAAATCTTGACTAATTCAAACTTAAATTAATTAAAATTAAATCATAATTAATTCTAACTTAATTTAATTCAATTCAATCTAAATTATTTCGATTTAATCTTAATTAATTCTATCTTAAATTAATTCAATTAAATCTTAACTAATTCAAATTAATTCAACTTCAATTAATTCTTAATTAACTTAAATCCAACTAAAACTTAAATAACTTAAACTCGAATTAAAATAAAATTTTACCCAAACCGCAATAATTAATTTGATAAAAATTAAATATGTCAAAGTGGGCTGACATATTCGCCGGTTCACACGACATGTATCAAATCGGGAATTTGATACATCTTTAGAAAAATAACTAAAATGCTTTGGACTTAATCATGCATTAATGGAATGAACATGCATCTGTTATTTGCTTTTAAATATATGACATGTCATTCATATTTAAATTTTATGCGTAATTTAGAACGGCTATAGGAAAAAGAATAATTGAAACTTGATCAACCTAGTATTGGGAGGAGGTTAGATGATAGTATGTTAGGGAAGCTTTATCTAATAAGGTCAAGTATACTCCACTTGGTCTCTTTAGACTGGTGAAACTAGCCGAAGCTACCGATCTAAGACCCAAACTAGTTAGACCAAAATCTTTCAAGAAGTAACTTGAAGATGAATTTTCTATAAAAGGCTTTGTCAAGGAAATGGTTGATGATCCAATAAGGCTTCGGCCAAAGAAGGCCTAGTGCCTCGCCAAGACCTGGAAGCCAATTACTGAAAATCAAATTCACTTTACTGTTGGTGCAGAAGGCACCAAAGTCAAACCTGTGTTTTGATAATGGCAACATAGGTCAAAAGTTAAGTCTTACTTGTTTTCTAACAAGTTACTCTAGTGTGTAGGAAAAGCCCTAGTGAAGGACTGCTAGGCAACTGGCGAAGGACTGCCAGTATCCAAGCCCTAGCAAAGGACTGCTAGGCAACTGGCGAAGGACTGCCAGCATCCAAGCCCTAGCGAAGGACTGCTAGGCAACTGGCGAAGGACTGTCAGTATCCAAGCCCTAGCGAAGGACTGCTAGGCAACTGGCGAAGGACTGTCAGTATCCAAGCCCTAGCGAAGGACTGCTAGGCAACTGGCGAAGGACTGCCAGCATCCAAGCCCTAGCGAAGGAATGCTAGGCACCGGGCGAAGGACAACTCGACATCCAAGACTTGGCAAAGGAGCGTCAGGCAAAAGTCCAACTAGAGGAACGGTTGGCATCAGGTAAACTCTCCCGAGAGGAGTAGGTGAGGACGCGTTCCCCGTCGAGGGAACAGTAGGCGTCGGTTCGATCTAGGGTTCCATTTTGGAAGCCCAAAGTCAGAACCAAGACAGCTAAGGCTGTATAATCTTATATTGTTGTGTTTTGGACTAACCCTGGATGCAGGACCGAAGGAACGTGTGTCTGCAGCTCAGAAAGCCTCAAAGGAGAGAGGCAATAGCTGAGTAGGGCACCCGGAGCGTTCCGGGCACCCCCAAGGTGCATACAAAACAAGGCAAGTAAAAAAGGCTTCGAACAGCAGCTGGGCGGGGCGCCCCCGTGCTCCCGGGCGCCCCCGCTGCTCCCGGGCGCCCCCATGCGCAAGCCTCGACCCAGAAGCCAGCGAAGCCAGATAACCCTTTGACCCGGTCAATACGGGCGCCCCGAGCGCTCCGGGCGCCCTGGTCAATTCGGATCCCGAAGATAAAGGGATCAAACGCTGACCGAGAAATTGGCAGATCGAAGGACACGTGGGGGGGGTGCCCCGACGTCCCGGGCGCCCCCAGGCCCTATATAAAGGGCCCTCGACCAAGGCTTCAAGGCAACACTTTCATTCAACGCTGCTACGCTCTTTTGCTCCTGCGCTCTGCTCCGGAAACCTCCCAACTCGAGCCGATGACGTTCCTCCGCTCCGAAAAGTCAATTCACATCGGACGTCGGTAACGAAGAGCTATTTTAGTTTACTGTACTGAATTCTGTAAAATCTTTTGTAAACTATTTTTGCGACATATAGAATTGCCCACAGAAAACGGTCAGCAACTGTGGGCCTTGAAGTAGGAGTCGTCCTAGGCTCCGAACCAAGTAAAATCACTGTGTTTGTGTTTGTTTGTTTTATTCCGCTGCGTAACTGCTTTAATTCTAAAATCTGAACGATTTTCGATATTCACCCCCCCCCTCTATCGGTTCTCTCGATCCATCATTTACTATTGCTAGATTTGAATCTAACACAAGTTTCAATTAGATCTTAGATTAATAACAAATTAAGAAAGATGATTCAAGCATCTCACAATACACCTATAAGGCAAACATGCTTGCTGTATTTAGACATCTAGAATGGGCGAGATGTTAAGAACTAATAAATTGAAAAATATTTTTCAAAACTATTTTTTCAAAATTGCTAAAATATTTTCCTAAAAATATATTTTCAAAATAGTGCTTTCAACATAATAATGTTTTTATGGAATTCATGCTTGTCTGATTGAATATACATATTATATGTTTTCAAAAATTATATCTTTTTAAAAATTGTTTGACTCACGCAATTAGACACAAGCCTCTTAGGACAACACTAAAGTTCCTTAGGGCACTTAGATAGAGTCAAACGGTATCGAGTACAGGGGGAGTGCTTTTCATTTTTTTCAAAATGGTTTTCGAAAACTGCACTTTAAACATTACTATCATCTGAAAACACTTTTCGAAAACTGTGCTTTAAATCATTATCACTTGTGTTTTCGAAAAAAAAGGTTTATGTTGTAAAAATTATATGTTCAAAAATTTACTTGTTTCTTTGACTTTGATAAACCCTAAAGACACAGAGGAAAGGTCCACTTCATGATCTTCAAGGACTCCTAGGATGTGTCAAAATTAGGGGGAGTCTGAGTCAAAAGAAGAATTTCAGAAAAGTTTTTATTGGTAATCTTAAATAGTTCTTTCTAATCTGAACCAAATCCTAATGACTCAGAGGAAGAGTACTTGTGGTCAACAAACTTCCCAGAACTGGGTCAAGTTTAGGGGGAGGTCAAATTAAAAGAATTATTTTATTTTCATGAACTATATCTTCAAAATCTTGCTGAAAATATAAGCCTTTCAAAATACTATTATTCGATTTTTCAGAATTTTTATGGCTTATGAAATTGTTTTTTAAATAATATTTATTTGGGTTGGAGTATTTCCAGGACACTTAGGAAAATGTCCTTGTAGTCAACAAGATTTCCTATGATTGTGTTAGACTTGAAAATGAACCAAGTCAAGTAAAATATTATGTCTTCAAAAATTCATACATTTTTCAAAATGTACATACATATATTTTCAAAATACTATCATTTTTTTTCAAAATTCTATTCAGAAATAATACTTACTTGAATTTGGAGAATTTTTAGGACACTTAGGAAACTGCCCGTGTAGTTAACAAGGTTTCCTAGGATTGTGTCAGACTGGAAAAGAAACCATGTCAAGTACTTATGCTTCTCAAAATTCATAATAATTCCAAAGTACTTAATTTTTCAAAATTCATATTTTTCAAAGTACTTATGTTTTTAAAAAATTCTAATATTTTTCTAAGTACCTATACTTAGATTTTCAAAAATGCATAATAATTTTTCTTAAAAGTACTTAGATTGTCAAAAATTTCCATAATATGTTTCAAAAGTACTTAGATCTTCCAAAATGGATCAATCTATTTTTTTCAAAAAAAATACTTGCATGTTTCAAAGATCATTTTTCAAAGTATTTATACCTCTCAAAACTCATAATATTCTTTCTAAAATACGGTATTTTCTCAAAAAAACAATATTGGTTAGGTTTTCTGAGTTCAAGTACTTATTTTTATGCTATGTTTTCAAAAACTTATACTAAGTATTTAAAAAAAAACCAAATGTTCTCATTGTTGGCGCAAGTATTTCTGGTGATTTTTGATGTATGACAAAGGGGGAGAGGTGCGCTTATGTTAGAATTTTTTTCCCAAAAATCAAAACTATAGTTTCAAAACTTATATCATTTTTTTTTGTTTTCTATCCCAAGGATAGTAAGTTAGCCCTTTCAACCAATCTAACTTATGATATTGTCAAACATCAAAAAGGGAGAGATTGTTGGTGCAAGTTGCATCAGTGATGTCCTCCTCCAAGTGTTTTAATGTTTGACAAAACACTTAAATCAGTGATACATAGAACGAGGGAGGGTGAGCAAAAGAGGAGTAACCAAAGTGGACCGAAGTCCTAGTAAACCTAGGCAATAAGTCCTGGCAAAGGGCTGCTGGGCACCTAGCGAAGGGCTGCTAGGCATCGAAACCCTAAGACCTGGCGAAGGGCTGCTAGGCACCTAGCGAAGGGTAGCTAGGCATCAAAATCCTAAGACCTGGCGAAGGACTGCTAGGCACCTAGCGAAGGGCTGCTAGGAGTTGAAGACCTGGCGAAGGACTGCTAGGCACCTAGAGAAGGGCTGCTAGGAATTGAAGACCTAGCGAAGGGCTGCTAGGCATCTGGCAAAGGGCTGTTGGGCAAAAGTCCACCCGAAGGACTGGGTGGAAACCGTCTCCTAAAAGGAGTAGGTGAAAGGCGCGTTCTCGGGGGTGGGAACTTGCGTCGGTTCGACCTGGGGTTTCGTACAAATCCGAAGTCAGAACCAAGTCTTTAAGGTTAAGAATGTGTGTATATTTGATTTGTTTTTCTGTATCTTGAAGGTACCTAGAACGGAAGACAAAGAAGGCAAATAACATACATTGGGGCTGGAATCCAGCCAAGCAGACCACCTGGGATGATGGGGGTGCCCCCAGTCAAAGCCTAAAACCCAGTGTTGGGTTGAAAGGCATGAAGCCAGGCGCCCACATTGATGGAGGCGCCTGGGAGGTCCGGGCCGCCCGGGTTCAAGGCTGTTTTGCTGCTGCGAGTTCGAAGCAGGAGATTAACATTGATTGGGTTAATGCTAGGCGCCCAGGAGGTCCGGGGTGCCCTGGTCAGAGGTTTTATTAGCCGCGGCGAGGTCGGCGTGGGGATAAGGTTTGACCGAGTCGATTGGGGCGCCCCCGACGTCCAGGCCGCCCCCAGGAGCACTATATAAGGGGCTTCGACCCCTCTGCTTCAAACACAACTGCTGAAAACAATTCTGAGCATTCTGACCGATGACAACGCGCTAAAGACGAGGCTCTACGACCGGGAGGCTCCAGGAGGAAGTGCGCGGCACTTCGGGGGTCCAGATCGGCCTAGCTTCAAACCTTGTTTTGTTTGGTTTGCGTTTAATATTCCGCACTTAATTGTCTATACTTGTTCGTGTAATTATCAATTGTAAGGCGGGTTTTCTCCGCCTCCAGAAATTTTGGAAAGTAGACCAATAGTGGACTCACGCCGAGTACATAGGCCTTGGACGTATTGACCCAGGGGGGTCGGGAACCAAGTAAATAAATCCCGCATGTCCACTGTATTGCTTTATTCTTTCTGTTTATTTTATGCTGCATTAACGCTCTGAGTAGATTGAAAGTTTTACGAAGTTTTCACGACAAGATTTTCACGGTCGATATTCACCACCTCCCCTTTATCGACGACACCGCTCCTACACCCCCCTCTATCGACGACACCGGTCCTACACACTATTGATCCAAAACACACATATCAAAACTAGCAACAACAGATCTGAAGACAATCCCAGTTTAGGAGCTGCTCAAGCTAAGTTACTATAGCAAAGCTATATCTGAACAGATCCAAATCATGCATGCTTCTACTCAACCAAAACACACAATCCAACCATAGCCACTCACCTGGATTGGCTCTAGCGAGTCCTTCTATTTTCGATCCGGGCAGCACACTGATAGGCCCACAATCAGTGTCACGATGAACCTCAAATTTGAATTTATAAGTTGAAAACCCATAGCTCACAAATCTAAGTGTAGTATAGGGGCCTCAAGTCGTATTTTTCTAAGGACTAGTTAAGAATGATTAGTTCAAGCTTGAATTCGTCGTTCTATGTTTTGGGTTTTCAAGTAAAATGGGGGTTTTTGCGAATATGAATAAAATACCAGTTTGAGACAGATTGAACTCAGCTAAAGCAGATATGAATTAGGAAATTGCTGAAACTATTCTTAACCTATTTAAAAATTGAGCAATTAAATTCAAAACTATGGAATTGAAACTTAAGAACTAAACTTGAATGCAGGGAACTAATTTCAGAAATGTGAAAGCTAGAACAAAATAATGCTTAAGAAACTTGACTTGAAGTGTAGTTGGAAACAAACTAAAGCAACTTGAAGAAATAAGTGTTTAGAACCAAAATTATCCTAAATTGAACATCAAACCAGTCTCTTGCCAAGGTTTCCCTTTACTGTCACACAAAAGCTAAGCTAGAAACCTTCTAGCTCAAAAATCAGCAAAGAAAAACTCCCGGGATCAGTTTGTACTTGACTGATGCGAATTGATCTTCCTGATCGGTCACGGGACCGATCAGGACTCTTGTTGCCCGGATTAGAGTCCGATCAGTATCAATTCTGTCTGATCACGAAGATCGATCAGTAGATGAGAAACTCCACGATCTCCACCTTCTTGATACGCTGACGGGCGACTTCGGCTCAGAAACCTTAGAAACTCTCCGAAGAACCCCTCCGAATTGCTCCGACAGCTCTGATCAAAGAAAACTAGCGATCAAGCAAGACTTGATTGGCAGGAACAGAGCACCGACGAAACCTCACCTGAGCTTCCAAAGACGAAGATGATTAGCAAACTTAACAGGAAAAGATACCTCGACGATTCAAAACCTTGAAAAGAAATTAATCTGATGTTGGCCGCGCGCGATCGGAGATGAAAACTGCGAACAAAATTGAACGGTTGTGATCATCCTCGCTTCATCCAACGGTAAGATCAGCTCAGATTGGAACCAAACTTTCCAGATATCCATCAATGGTCAGGATCTGCTTCTCCTCAGCTTGGATTGATCAGATTTGTAATGGATGGCTCAGATTGTCCTGATTTTTGAATGGACAGCTTAGACTCCTCTCGATCTTGATCCAATGGCTAGATGACTCCTAATTTGGACCAAAACTTCAGATCGTGATCTGTGGTCTTCATTAACTCTATCTTGAGCTCGAATTGATGAGAAGCTGATAGAGGGCTCAGATCTCCCCGTTTCCTGATTGGACGACTCACATTCACCCATCTCTTGAACCTCTTGATTGAAGCCAAGACTTCACTCAAGTTTGATCCAATCTGATCTAGGTCCGTGATCATTCGAAGCCTACAAAATTAGATTCAAATTTTAGTGCCAAAATATCTCAAATATCGAAAGAATTGCATCCAAAGCCAAAATAAGAATAACTCATGGAACCTAGTGTAAATACAAGATTAAGCATGCAAAAAGGGATCAAAACATGGATTTGAGAGCCTAATTTGATTATCAAAATGGTAATTATCAACTCCCCCACACTTGCTATTGGGCGTCTCGCACAAACTAACTAGTGAACTGATGATGTACCCCCTAGATTATTTTCAACCATAGTTAGAAGAAATTCAAAGGAAATTATCTAGGGTTGTCAATTCTCAAAAATCTAAACTCAATGGACTAGAAACTTGTCCTTAATCAACAAAAAAGTATACTTCATCCTTCATGACTAATTGAGATGATTTAAACACTCAAATCCTCTCAAGGGAATTTTTGGTGACTCTCTTCCTATGTTCTAAATTTTGATGAAAGTGGAGCTCACTCAAACACAATCATGATTCTTGCACTACCATAAACTTGCTTATGCTCTACTCTCCACCATCATTCTTGAGTTGGATCCACACCTATAAAGGCTCATTAGAACAAGTTAAGAAGTATGAAATGATATAAAATGAAATAGAAGTTTAGTAGATGAAAAATTTAGGAAAGTGGAAGACAGTGAAATAGAAGTTCATTAGAACAGACAGTGACTTTGAAATTACTAAATTCAGTGATTCAACCTCTGCTGATCGGTCAAGAGACTGATCAGACTCCTCCTGATCGGTTAGGAGACCGATCAGGCTCTTCCTCTGATCGGTCTGAATTGCTTCTGATCAGTCTGGCTTCCTTCTGATCGGTCACGGTGACCGATCAGACACTTCCCTGATCGGTCTGGAGACCAATCAGAGTCTGATCAGTATCTGAATTGTGCAGAATTCTGAAACTATTCTGCCTGTTTTTTTTCTTCTCAATCAGTAGCTAACTCTTCCAATTCAGCTATCATTCTTGATCACTTCTTCCAATTCAGAAATCTAGTCCAGCACTTGGCATCCACCTCATGCTCTTTTTCTTTTTTTTTTTTCTATTTTTTTCAGCTGTTGTTCTGTTTTTTTCTTCTTCTTCTTTCTTTTCTTTCAGCTACTATTTCAGCTTCTCAGAAATCAACATCTTGTTCTTCATAATCTTTGTTCTTATTCCTCTCTCAAACTGATTCATTGTTCTCAGTTTTTTCAGCTTGTCTCTGGATAGAATTAGCTTTTTTGTTCTCAGTTTTTTTTTTCTTTAGCTGATTCAAACCTCACTGTTTTATTCAGCCATTTAGTTTCAGATTCACAGCTTCACAGCTTCCCGCATTCCCAATTCCTATCTGAATTGCAGCTTCAATTCAGCCAACTCCCATGGAAAATATGATTGAATGCTTGTAGGTTGCCAAATTTCATATTCAATGTCAGAGGAGTTGGCACATTCACTTCCTAAAGTCACTAATTTTTCTTTCGGAATTTGCCTCATAGAACTTGAAACATCAAATTATAATCAAGAACTTAGATGTTCCACATGTGGCCTTCACTAACCAACTCTTGCAACTCACTCTTGATACACAACTCCTTCAAGTTGGCACACTTTTGCTTGTAGGTTGCCAATGCTTGATCCTTCCCCACACTTAGCTTTTTATCCGTCTCGAGCAAAGTAACATCAAGAAACACTCAAAGCACCCAAGTCCATGGAAAATATAGTTATGAATAGGAAAATAGGGAAATGAAAAATAGAATAAAGAGTGTATCAAAAAGGAATGTTGCAAAAATAGATATGAAAAAGGAGACAAAGTGATTCACCTCTATAAATGTGGTCCAATCATAGAAATACAGTTTTGAAAGAACTTAAGCAAGTTCTAGAGTACAATCACATGTGTGTATCTTAAAAATAAGGCCAAATCCTTACTAGGTAAAAAGAATTCATCTCAAATTATCAATCTAGAGTCCATAACTAAGTAGTACTCAAGTATCTACGAATTTTCATCCATTGGCTCAAATCCTAAGTTTTAACAACTAAATTTAACTCACTTTCAAAGGATTCTAAAATGATATAAAGAAAATATAGAGGGATACATTTATTCCAAATTATGCAAGAAACAAAATGTCAAAAAGGATAAAATGGTATCTACAATGACTCTTTTATTCATTCTACACTACATAAGCATTTATTAGCAAGAACTCATTTTAAAAGAAAAATTTACTGCTAAAAAACATAAAAATGGTATTCACAATGAAATAAGAGTGTAAGAAAAATCAAACTTCCCTTTAAGTTGGGTAGATAGCATCTTTGACATCCAATCCATCCACATCTAGCTCCTTCACTTCTTCAAAATATTTCTTGAGCCGGTGGCCATTAACTCTTCAAATAAAATCATTAGCCTCATCCTTAATCTCAATAACACCAAAAGGAAAAACATTAGTAACAAGAAATGGACCTTCCCATCTAGACCTCAATTGACCTTTAATTAATTTGAGCCTTGATTTGTACAAAAGCACTTTATCACCAATTTGAAACTCCTTCTTCACTATGTGCTTATCATGAAAGTTCTTAGTCTTCTCTTTGTAAATCCTTGAGTTTTCGTATGCTTCTAGTCTTATCTCTTCAAGTTCTTGAAGTTGTAGCTTCTTTTCTTCTCCCCCTTTATCCGCATCAAAATTGCAAGCTTTCACCGCCCAATAAGCTCTTTGCTCTATCTCCATGGGTAAGTGACAAGCTTTCCCATATACTAGCCGATAGGGGGACATTCCAATAGGTGTCTTATATGCCGTCCGATAAGCCCACAATGCATCATCAAGTCTTTTTCTCCAATCTTTCCTACTAGGCCCCACGGTCTTCTCCAAGATTGCCTTAATTTCTCTATTTGATATTTCAGCTTGTCCATTAGTTTGGGGGTGGTAGGAAGTAGACACTTTATGCACAACCCCATATTTGTTGAGTAAAACCTTCATGTGCTTATTGCAAAAATGGGAACCTTGATCACTTTGATAGCTCTTAGAATTCCAAACCTACAAAAAATGTGTGACCTAACAAAACTCACAACAATACAAGAATCATCAGTCCTGGAGGGAATGACCTCCACCCATTTAGAAACATAATCAACAGCAAGTAATATATACAAAAATCCACAAGATGCTAGAAAAGGTCCCATAAAGTCTATCCTCTATACATAAAAAATTTCACAAAAAAAACATAGTTTGTAGGGGCATTTCATTCCTAGCTCCTATGTTTCCTATTCTCTGACATCTATCACAGTTTTTATAAAATATATAAGCGTCATGGAATAATGTAGGCCAATATAATCCACACTCTAAAACCTTCCTAGCAGTTCATTGTGGACCAAAATGTCCTCCATAGGCTGATGAATGAAAAAGTGTAAGAACTGAATGAAACTCATGATCAGGTATGCATATTCTAATTATTTGATCACTACAAAATTTCCACAAGTAAGGATCATCCCACACATAATATTTAGCATCACTCTTAACTTTATCTTTCTGAGCCTTAGTAAATTGTGTAGGAAAAACATTAGCTACTAAATAGTTAACTAGATCTGCATACCATGGCGACTCACCATGCATCACTAAAAGGTGCTCATCTCTGAAGTCATCATCAATGGTGGTAGGGCGTCCATCTCTCTCTATCCTACTCAAATGATCTGCCACCAAGTTCTCTTTGCCACTCCTATCTCGAATCTCCAAATCAAACTCTTGAAGTAGAAGCATCCATCTAATCAATCTGGGCTTTGCATCCGGCTTCTTCAGAAGATACTTCAAGACTACATGATCAGAAAATACAATCACGTGAGAACATAGAAAATATTATCTAAATCTATCCAAAGCAAAAATAATAGAAAGGAGCTCTTTTTCTGTGGTGGTGTAGTTAGCCTGAGCAGCATCTAATGTCTTGGAAGCATAGCAAATGACATGTGGCGCTCCATCTATCCTCTGCGCTAGTACAACTCCTACAACAAAATTTGAAGCGTCACACATTAACTCAAAAGGTAAATTCCAATCAGGGGGTCTAATAATAGGAACTGAAATAAGAGCCTCCCTCAATCTCTGAAAAGCTTCCTTGCATTTTTCGTCAAAGCAAAAGTCCACATCTTTCTGTAAAAGTCTAGTCAAAGGGCGAGCAATCTCACTAAAGTCTCTAATAAATCTCCTGTAAAATCCTACATGGCAAAGGAAAGCTCGAATATCCCGTACGCATACGGGGTAAGATAAAGAAGATATAACACTAACTTTAGCAGGATCTACTTCAATACCTTTCCTAGAGACTATATGACCGAAAACAATCCCATGCTCTACCATACAAGATTATTTTCAATGCATCTATGTAGTACCCTAGACAAATTATCCAAACAAGTGTTAAATGATGTGCCAAATACAGATCATCCATAAATATTTTCATGCAGAATTCTAATAACTCACCAAAAATACTCACCATACACCGCTGAAAAGTCCCTGGGGCGTTGCAAAGCCCAAATGGCATGCGTCGATAAGCAAATGTACCGAAGGACAAGTAAAAGTGGTCTTCTCCTGATCCTTCAGATCTATACAAATATGAAAATAACCTAAATATCCATCTAGGAAGCAATAGTGAGACTTCCCTGCCAACCTCTCTAACATCTGATCATTAAAAGGCAAGGGATAGTGATCTTTCCTCGTGACTTGGTTCAGCTTCCTGTAATCTATACAAACTCTCCATGAATTCTTCACCCTAGTAGGTACTAACTCATTACTCACATTAGCCACCACTGTCACTCCTAACATCTTAGGAACCACATGAATAGGACTAACCCACTTACTGTCAGAAATAGGGTATATAATGCCTGCCTGTAAAAGTCTAGTCACCTCTTTCTTTACAACATCTAAAATTAGTGGATTTAACCTTCTCTATGGCTGCCTGACAGGCTTGACATTCTCCTCTAAAAATATCCTGTGCATACAAATGGCGGGGCTAATACCAGGTATGTCAGCTAATGTCCACCCTATAGTTCTCTTATGCTGCCTCAGAACTTCAAATACTTTGTCCTCTTGCTCTGAATCCAAGTTCTTGGCAATGATAACAGGTAAACACTGCTCCTCTCCCAAATAAGCATACTTTAAAAGTTCTGGCAATGGTTTCAACTCTATCTGTGGCTGCTCAGTAGGTATGGGTGATCCTTGGGGCTCAGTGCAATCCCCTACACTCTCACACCTATCCTCTGAATCTCCTGACATGTCAATCAATATAGGTGATCCCTGGGGCTCAGTGCAATCCCCTACACCTATAGGATCGTCTCCAACTGAAAGTGAATCAGATACAACCTCCAACTCAGTTGCCTCTATAGCAAATGCATCCTCAGCCTCCTCTGAGCTAAAATATCCTCTGTGAATACCAAGTGAAACTCTGTCAGCAACTAACTCTGCATCAATCAACCCATCTGAAATATCCATGCTCATAATAGAATGATCCTCTCTGGGGTGCTTCATAGCATCAAAAATACTGAACTGCACCACTGTGTCTCCTATCTCCATAGAAAGTGTGTCTACATATACATCAATCATCGTCCTTGCAGTCTTCAAGAATGGTCTCCCAAGAATAAGTGGAGATCTATGTGCTAGATATTCCCCTTCCATGTCCAAGATATAGAAATCCGCAGGAAAAATCAACTCCTTCACCTTCACTAATACATCTTCAATGATTCCAGTTGGGTGAGTTTGACTCCTGTCTGCTAACTGAATAACCACTCCTGTAGGCTTCATAGGTCCAATACTAAGCATCTAAAAAACTGATCTAGGCATCACATTAATAGAAGCTCCCAAATCTAACATAGCATCATGGAAAAGAGTCCTCCCAATCTCACAAGACACAGTAAATACTCCTGGATCTTCACATTTTTGGGGTACTGGATGAATAAGTGCCAAAACATTCTTCCCCATGTTGACCAACTCATTCCCTTTTAGCTTCTTCTTGTGAACACATAAATCTTTGAGGAACTTTGCATATTTAGGAATTTGTTTGATCATGGTTAGCAATGGTGCATTCACTTCCACCTTACTGAATAATTTCTCAAGATCTTGATACTCCTTTGCCTTCTCCTCCTCTACATGCTTTTTGGTTTGAATCTTACACAGTGGAAAAGGTAAAGGGATCCTCGGTTCCTCCACTTGAGCTGAAATTTTGGAAGTGGATCTTGAGTAGAAATTTCTAATGGTGTAGCTGCTGTAGGTTCATTGATTTTACTGATTTCTTCTTGTTCTTCCACCAAAATCACAGGATCAATAGAAGAAGAACATAGGCCTAAACTAGGGTCACTTTCAACTGATTTAGAATCTATTTTGGGGTTGAAATGAGCTGGAATACTAGGTGCTATAAATTTTCCAGAAAAAACAACCTTTTGAGAATTTAAACTTGAAGCAACCATCCTACTCCTCGATGTTATGGCACTAACATTTTCCTTAGGATTAGGAGTCACTTGAGAAGGTAGTTGACTCGATCCTTGAGCTTGTATTTGATTCATCCCACTAGCTAATTGTCCAATGTGTCTCTCAATGTTTTGAAGGGTGGAATCATTCTTTTATTGCCCTTATTGTTATTATATAATTTGTTGTTGTTGAAGAATTTGTTGCATCATCTCCTCAAGCCTTTGTTGTTGTTGATTGAACCCACTAGAGCTCCCAAAACCTCCTTGATTAGCATGGGATTTTTGTTGGCCTTGAAATGAAGTATTTGGTTGCTGAAATCCTTGAGTAAGTTGTGAACCTTGAAAATTCGGTTGTTGGGCTGATTAAATGGTTCAATGGGCTGTTGAAATTGCTGAAAATTGGGCTGGAAACTAGGTGGATGTTACTGGAAATTATAGCTCTGAAATTCTGATTTTGGGCCGAAATTGTTGGTGTGAAGGCTGAAATTGTTGAGGCTGAAAATTCTAATTGTATGGCTGTGAAGGTTGAAATATTGATGATTTTGTTGAAAACCTTGCTGATTTTGATGTTGTAAAGTCTGAAATGGTTGGAACCCTTGCTAATTTTGTTGATTTTGCTGGAATTGAGGCTGAAAAGGCTGATTTCCTTACTGAAGTTGCTGATAAGGCTGCTGGAAATGCTGAATAGGCAGCTGAAAATGCGGATTTTGCTGCTGATTTTGTTGTAGGGGCTGTTGTAGAGGCATTGAAGTGTTTTGTTGATAGAAAGAATTACCATACTTCAAATTAGGGTGATCCCTCCAACCCAGATTGTAGGTATATGAATATGGGTTGTTTCTTTGTTGGAATTGGCCTCCTCTAGTTAAAACAGCTAAAGATTCATCTTGTTGAAGATTAGGGCACAAATCTGAATTATGCTCTTGGCTTGAACATATACTACACACTTCCCTAACCGGATTTTTAAAAGAAGCTACTGGAAGATTTTGAGGTTGGTTCACATTGTTCAAAGCCATTTGCTTCACCAAAGTGTTTAACTCCAACAATGAACTCTTGATCTCCTTTTATTCATTTGAAACCATTTGGACTTCATTCACCCCTCTAGTAGAAAGAGCCCTACTTCCAAATTGTTGAGAGTTCTCTGCCATAATTGAAATCAATTCTCTAGCTTGATCTGGTGTCTTGTTCACTAAAGCTCCTCCAGCTGCAGCATCAATCATGATTCTGTCCATCTAAAGTAGACCTTTATAGAAATATTGAATAAGAAGCTGCTCACTTATTTGATGTTGTGGAAAACTTGAGCATAATTTGTTGAATCTCTCCCAATAGTCATATAAGGTCTCTCCTACCACTTGTTGAATACCACAGATGCTTTTTCTGATAATAGCTATTCTTGAAGCTGGAAAATACTTCTCTAAAAATGACTTCTTCATGGCAATCCAACTTGAAACATGTTCAGTAGGCAAATAATAAAATCAGTCTTTAGCTGCTCTAGTTAAAGAAAATGGAAATGCCCTTAATTTGATGTCCTCTTCAGAAATCCCTTGAGGCTTCATAGTGGAGAACACTACATGGAACTTATGCAAATGTCTGTTAGGATCCTCTCCTGATTGTCCCTGAAACTTGGGAAGTAGATGAATAAGACCTGATCTCAGCTCAACATCACCAGCTAACTCTGGATAAGCAATATAAGAATACTGAAAAGTATCATCAGGGGCTGCAAGCTCCTTCATAATCTTCTGATGTTCTGCCATGGGACTGCTTGAATGAGTAGGAATAATTTCAATAGCTTCTGAAACTCTTCCTTGATTCCTCTCAATCTCAGGATCAAACTCCACAATATCGCCACCTACAGTCCTGGTTATAAAACAAACAAAATGGCAACAAATGTATATAGAAAGCTAAAGCAAATGAAATAGTATCCAGAATATGAAATTAAGCACAAGCTCAAATCAAACAAACTCAACTTGTGTGTTCCCCGGCAACAGCGCCAAAAATTTGAAGGGCCCACAATCAATGTCACGATGAGCCTCAAATTTGAATTTATAAGTTGAAAACCCTTAGCTCACAAATCTAAGTGTAGTATAGGGGCCTCAAGTCGTATTTTTCTAAGGACTAGTTAAGAATGCTTAGTTCAAGCTTGAATTCATCGTTCTATGTTTTGGGTTTTCAAGTAGGATGGGGGGGTTTTTGTGAATATGAATTAAATACCAGATTAAAACAGATTGAACTCAGCTAAAGCAGAAATGAATTAGAAAATTGCTGAAACTATTCTTAACCTATTTGAAAACTGAGCAATTAAATTCAAAACTATGGAATTGAAACTTAAGAACTAAACTTGAATGCAAGGAACTAATTTTAGAAATGTGAAAGCTAGAACAAAACAATGCTTAAGAAACTTGACTTGAAGTGTAGTTGGAAACAAACTAAAGCAACTTGAAGAAATAAGTGTTTAGAACCAAAATTATCCTAAATTGAACATCAAACCAGTCTCTTGCCAAGGTTTCCCTTTGTCATCACACAAAAGCTAAGCTAGAAACCTTCTAGCTCAAAAATCAGCGAAGAAAAACTCCCCGGATTAGTTTGCACTTGACTGATGCAAATTGATCTTCCTGATCGGTCATGGGACCGATCAGGACTCCTGCTGATCGGAGTGGAGAGCGATCAGTATCGATTCTGTCCGATCATGAAGATCAATAAGTAGCTGAGAAACTCCACGATCTCCTCCTGCTTGATACGCTGACGAGCAACTTCGGCTCAGAAACCTTAGAAACTCTCCGAAGAACCACTCCGAATTGCTCCGACAGCTCCGATCAAAGAAAACTAACGATCAAGCAAGACTCGATTGGGAAGAACAGAGCTCCGGCGAAACCCTCACTTGAGCTTCCAAAGAATAAGATGATTAGCAAACTTAACAGGAAAACATACCTCGACGATTCAAAACCATGAAATGAAACGAATCTGATGTTGGTTGCACGCGATCGGAGACGAAAACTGCGAACAAAACTAAGAACTGGGAAGAACAGATAAATTCGCGACGACAGAGCTCGGGTCAGGGAATTCCTGATTTAACTTATCCCATTTAAAATTGAACGGTTGTGATCATCCTCACTTCATCCAATGGTCAGATCAGCTCGGATTGGAACCAAACTTACCAGATCTCCATCAATGGTCAGAATTTGCTTCTCCTCAGCTTGGATCGATCTGATATACAACGGATGGCTCAGATTGCCCTGATTTTTTAATGGACGACTTAGACTTCTCTCGAGCTTGATCCAACGGCTAGATGCCTCCTGATTTAGACCAAAACTTCAGATCTTAATCTATGGTCTTGATTAACTCTATCTTGAGCTCGGATTGATCAGAACCTGATAGATGGCTCAGATCTCCCCATTTCATGATTGGACGCCCCACATGTTAGTAGGAGCCCTAGAGCCAATTATGTGATGATTGACTAGGGACAATATGTATCATATTCTATCATAAATAAATGCATTTTTGGTTATTATACTTACTTTGTATTCTGTGCCGAATAACTAAGTATAATAATGTCCTTGGGTAGTAGGTTCTTATTTACATTATATCGATTGGTTGAATCGATAGTGAGATGATGTAGAGAATACTACTCTAAACCATTCCTAATCAAGTATTAATATTCAAGGACAATATTAATACATGGAGACAGCATGTAGGTCAACTGATGACTTGAGCTCACAAGTCATGGATATGTGATATCAAGTTGACACATGGGTATACATTAGAGAATGTGTACTGAATTGACCCGCCATGAGAAAGTTTCATAGATTGTCATATGAGTGTCATAAACTTTCTCATGTGACTATTGGTATGAATAGTCCTTAGACCTGAAGTCACTACAGTTCCCTACATAAGGAGTTATGTACTTTGGTATCGTCAAACGTCACCCGTAACAGGGTGGACTATAAAGGCGATGACTGATGAGTGATGTAGATGAGATCTATCCCTCCCATATGATGGGAGTGATATCTGTGGGCCACTTGATCGAGTAGGACTACTAAAACGCATGGCCATGCTCGAATGAGTCAATATGAGATATTGAGCTCATTTGTTTAAGTAAGTCTACTCGGGGATCAAGAAACACAAGATTGACTGTGGATGACACGGTCTATGCCTCATTGGTCAATCTATATATCAAGGATAGAAGGACAAGGGCATACACTATCATAGTCATGGAGGTTTAGTTGGATCTCGACTTTTCTTGTTACTTGGGTAGCAATGATGCATTGCTAGATGTCGCTCATTGTTTTTGTGTCTAAATTGGTTTAAACACATTACCAACGTTACGAGAGCGTATTGGGTCACAAACTAAGGACACGATGCTTCGGAGATTAATTGATCTGGATTTGGCTATGATTTAATTGGAATTGGATTAATTGAGTTAGACTCAAGTGAATCCAATTGGATTATGGATTGAGATCTAATTTGAGTTAAACTCATTTAGATTAGACTCAACCACATTTGGATGAAATATTAATTCATTAAAATGTTTAATGAATTAATAAGAGAGGAAGATGGAGAGTTTCTCACCATTAGAGAGTTACATGAAAAGTTAGAGAGTTACATTAAAATGTTTAATGAAGGGAAGTTTAAAAGGCAAAAACTCCTCTTGATATGAGTATAAAAGAGTTTGTCCCTTGTCATTTGGATGACAACTTCTCATTTTCATTCCCCTCTTCCTTCTCTTCTCCATCTTGGCCGAAACCCACATCTTGGGTTCTTGGTGTTTTGTGAACTACCTCAAGTTGCTAGCACAACTAAGGTAGTTCTTCTCCGAAGTAGAGATATCGTGTTTGTGTGGATACGAATAGAGGCACGGACACTTGAACCTGCAAGAGATCCGGTAGCACTTGGACGGGCGGGATAAACGTAAGGGCACGCTCCAAAGGTATGTGCTTTAGATAGATCTATTAGATAGATGATTTCGTACGAGTTTTTCTTTCGCATGGATCGCTCCAGGGATCTTATTTCCGCTGCATTTTTGTGTTTATGTCACCTGAAGATCCCAACACCACATTTACCCATCTCTTGATCCTCTTGATTGAAGCCAAGATTTCACTCAAGTTTGATCCGATCTGATCTAGGTACGTGATCATTCGAAGCCTACAAAATTAGATTCAAATTTTTGTGCCAAAATATCTCAAATATAGAAAGAATTGCATCCAAAGCCAAAATAAGAATAACTCATGGAACCTAGTGTAATACAAGATTAAGCATGTAAAAAGGGATCAAAACATGGATTTGAGAGCCTAATTTGATTATCAAAATGGTAATTATCACACACTCACAGGGATGATTGATTGACAGCCTCTAGTCCACTAATGACATTAACAACCCACGGTCCTCATACAATTTCTCCTCCCACAGAACTGCAAATCGAAATTGGAGATTAGAGCTTGATGAAGCAGGACCAGATCTCACACCAAACAACTCCATGATAGCACAAGTCCAGAACGAACATATCCACTAATCCCATCATCCGATTCAATAACGAAATGTATCAAAACCTTACCTCAGATGATCGACGATGCCCTCTTGTGTAGATCCGGGCTCGCTCCCCTTCTCTGTCGCAAGGGAAAACTCAATAGGGCATAGATTCCATGCTAGAAACCAGGGCTGTAGTCCCATGGCTGGCGAGCAAGAGACTGGAGGTTGTCGTCTCCGGCTTGATGCAACGCTTAATCGATCAAAGCGATCCAGAGAGGGGAAACAAATTCCCTACACACGACTATAGGGGAAGAGATTAGTAGTTCATGGAGAAGAAGAGAAGAAGACAAAGGAGCTGGTGGAGGAGGGTCAAGAGCTCGTGTGGGTTTGGGCAAAGGCATCGGGCGGAGGTTGCGAAGATGTTTCGGCCATGTTTTATCCACATACCTAGGTTAATCTTTAATCCACACACACACACACACACACATATATATATATATAACTTCTCCTCTAATAAATCAAATAACCTAATTATATTCTTTTATTTATCCAGTTTATCCTCATAAATTCCCCTAAGGATCCAAAAAAAATTTCTAGAATTTTTTTGTAAAATTTACAAGGTTATTTCTTAATTTAACCTTTATCCTTAGTTGTCGTATTTTACAAAAGAACTTCGGTTAGTCTTCTCCTTAATGAATTTTACTTCCTTTTGGAGTGACTTCACCCGAACATTGAATTTGTCTAATTTACAAGTTAAATATGATAACATATTGTATAATTTTTCAACTAACGATGGACATATAGAGGAGTTTGAACCTTCTTAACTAGATACGAATCCGTGGCTTGACTTGAACTCGGGTTTTGACTCAGACTCGGGCTCCGACTCAGAATTGGACTCGGCCAATTGTTCCTTTGTTGTTAATGCCAAGTACCACGCTTGAGCTTGTTCTTCCTCGTCCGACTCTCCTAACGACTCAAGCTGCGTTACTTTCAAGGCCTTCTTTCTCTTTTGCTTCTTAGTTTCTTTTGAGTTTGGACACTCTAAGTTGTTGTCCCGCCCTCGGGGGACGAACATGTCCAATGGAAAATGGATAGCATCTCCCTACAGTAGACAATCTGAAGCATTTATACATAGCCCACATGGCCCCAACATACCTCGGCCAACACAACTGGAACATATAGCATATAAAAGGAACTAAAATGCATCACAATCAGTCTAGGTCACGTACCATCGTAACTACGATAAAAAAAAACACTAAATGCCCTCCAGGAAAAACTACCACACAATCCACCAGTATAAATCATGCACAGAATACATGTCCACGGTATGGAAAAAGAAATATAAGCTAACCGCAAATAACATGTAAAACATATATGATGACTCAACGAGAGGGACAAATTGCCAGGCATCTCCTAGCAACTCCAATCATCAGCCTGAGAACTTAAAATAAAGTAAAGTGGGGTGAGTTCGGGCGAACTCTACGGGTATAGAGATAAGATATGCATGGCTATAAAAAGACTATACAAGCAGTAAAGAAATGAAGTAGATAAAGTCTCATAACAAAATCAATAATATGACTAAAATACTATATGAAAATACACATACCAGAGTCAGCCAGTCTTGCGGGGATATGGGGTAAGATACTTGGTACATCTCTCCACGAGTAAGCTCGTACACACGAGCAATGCAAGTCACCAATACCAAATACATAATACCTCCTGTGCGTGCATACATATGTAGCAGTCACAAACAAATACAAAGTTGCATTATATGCACATGATGCAATGCCATGTGTCACCCTTGATGATAGTCAAGACACCATTCATATGTCATATGTAAATGTTTGAGTGGGTAGGCTCTGACAACTATACGCACTTTGCTGCCACTGCTCCAGAGTGGCACAGTGGACAGGATGTTGTCGGGGTAAACTGTAAGTACCCCCATGTTGGTTTTGATGTGGTCAACTGATTTAAGTTAGGTCCTGGTGTTTTTAATCCCTGTGTCTAAGTGTACAGTAACATAAGAGTGCAGGAAGTCGAGTGGAAAACGCAACTGTCGAGAAGGATGGCACAGAAAGTGAGTTGACGGGCTTGGTGCATCCGAGGGATGTGGATCTCTATAGAAGAGTACGCCAGTGGAGTGAAAAGGACGTACACGACGTCCGAGGGACGAGAAGCCGAGAGGAAGGATGCTCGAGGGGCAAAAGGCCAGAGTAAGGTTCGGGTGAGCCTAACTTTGGTTAGCTAGAAATCACCCAAGAAGACCAGAAGCAAGGCTAGAGAGTGGTCAGGCGCCCATGAGCATACGAGCGCTTGGGTTGTCGGGCGCCCGAGCACTCGAGCGCCCCTGTGCTATCAAGCGCCCGAGAGGCTATGTTTAAATAGTTGCGAATGTTGTGCATTAGATAAGAGTTAAGTCATGTGTCAGGCGCCAAAGAGCACTGTGTCAGGCGCCAAAGAGCACTCAGGCGCCCTATAAGTGTCACGCCAGTAAATGGATACCTTTAACCGGGGCTATAAATAGGTCCCTAGAGCTCAGTTTCCAATCATCTATCAACTACAAACAATTCAGTTATTAGTTTTCTTTTGTCTCGTCCTTCAAAGTCTGTAAAAGGTTTCTCAGCCAGAAGGAGAATTTGATAGTGAGCTTCAGTCATCTTGGATTACCAACCACCTAGGTTGCAACCAAGTAAATCTCTGTGCCTTAGTCTTTTATTAGTTTATGTTTGTTTTAACTAATTGTTGCAACTAATCTGAATTTTTACTGAGACTGTATAAAAGATTATTTTTTACAATGACAATTCACCCCCCTCTTGTCGGTCCACCTCGATCCGACAAGTGGTATTAGAGCCAGGACGCCACAGAAGGACTAACCGCCAACTGTAGTAAATTTTAAAGAATGGTTGAGCCAATGGTCTACCCGCCGAAGTTTGAAAGGGAGCTCGAAGCATAGAAAAGAAAAATGAAGGTAATTTTTACTACTAATTATGAATTATTATTAACAATGAAAAATGATTTTTCAGCTCCAAAAGATAGGAAAGGAAAAATCAAGAAACCAGACTCTTGGAACAAAAAGGAGCAAGCTGACGCAATAGCAAATGGAAAGACGGAATTCCATTTGTTGACCGTTCTCCCTGAACATTATGTTGGTGGAAAGTGCATCAATTATGAACAGTCAACCTCTAGTATTAGTGATATGAGAGAAGTGTCCTAAGGCAATCGCCTTATGATTGTAAACATTTATTTTAATAAATGATAATTCACTATTTGAGTGTACATGTTTGTGTATTTGATTGGATCTTAAACTCATCTACTGAATGTCCGCCATACAATTCACAGCATAAGAGAATTTGTGATGGGATCACAACTAGTGATTATCTCTAAATGTGCAAATGTGAAGTGTTGGAAAAATCCCTAGTCGATGAATTGATAAATACGGACATTATCAATTCTGTTGAGACTAGCATGGGTTATTCTCTATTCAGCTGATTCTCACTGGCTGGTGGCATTGGGATGTCCAGAGATAAACATGGATGCTAGTTAAGGGAACTAGTTCATTGGAGTGACTAGCTGTAAGACTTCATATGGGAATCTACATGTAGATATGTCAATGAAGTTCTTACTGCGGCTTAAGTGCGATGTTCCTTTGACTTGCGGTGTTCAAGTCATCTTGGTCATGGAGACTTATACTTTGACATCTTAAGCAAGCATCTCCAAGGAGGTGTGGACCCAGGATGATCGGGTATAAGCCGAAGTGCCCGAAGATGTTTGAACAGCCTACAAAGGATTCACCACTCCTTGCGAGGAGATGTATACCTAGGCCTATCGTCGGATTGTTACTCAAAGCCTCTGGCCAGAGCATATCATGTTTAGAGTATGAGTCTCTAAAATACATGAGAGTAATTAGAAATCCAAAGGATGAGGAAGACACTACTTGGGCTAGGTGTGACGTAGTCAGCCTAGTGGGGACTGACACCATTGACCGTGTCCTGAACCAAGTGGGTATAAGGTGGTGAAGGGAATGGGGCACGACTCATTAGAGCTGCTGAAGGGTTTCAGAATAATTTCTTCTGAGGTCAAACCGTTGATCTTTCGATTAATTGGGGATCATGATGTACTACTAGGTGCCACTCATGATCGTTCTATAATTAGTTAAATTATAGACGGCCAACATAAATCGAAAGCCTATTTAGTCACACGCACTACGAGTAATCCGAGGGATTTAAAACGAGTTGAAAATTGGATTTTTCGATCAAGAGAAATAAGTCGAATCTGAGTTAGTCAGAGGCGCAATGGAAGCTAAAAATGGCTAAGTCTTTTGAAGGCTTTTTGGGCGAATTAAATGAGTTTAATTGACGACCGGTTCGGGTCGGTTTGGGCCTGCCAAAGAGGGTGTTAACCCTCCTTGGGTGGCCGGCCAATAAAGAGGAGAAAACCAAGTTTATTTTGGTTTAATTAATAAAATAAATCTAGCGCGATTTATTTTATAAATTATGGATAAATAAATTTATATAAAGAAATTTATATAAAGAAATTTATAGAAATTTATTCTTTTTATGGAAATTAAAATAATCCATGGATTGGGTTAATTTTAATTTTATAAAATCAATTATGAATTGATTTTTCCATGATAAGAAAAATTTGTATAAAGAAATTTATATAAATAAATTTATAGAAATTTATTTTTTTATGGAAGATTAAAATAATCTATGAATTGGTTTATTTTAATTTTAGAAAATCAATTATGAATTGATTTTTCCATAATAAGAAAGTTTATAAATTTCTTATAAAATTTATTTCATAATTTAAAGAGAAGAAAGAATTAGTTTTTATTATAAATTAGTTTATAATAAAGACTTGGTTTAAACGGAATAATTAGTTAAGAAAATTTATAGGATAAATTTCTTATAACTAATTCCGTTTAGAGGGAGACTTAGCAAAGAGTTGCTAATATATAAAGGAACCAAAGGCTAGCCCTTAATTCCTAATCAACTAATCAAGTAATTGATATAGGAGCTCTCCCTCTCTCTTTTCTCTTTTCCTCTCCCTCTCCCTCTCTTGCTTAGGGCCGGCGCCCTTCATGGAGTTAGGGTCGGCTCCCTCTTGGTTGCTAGGGCTGGCGCACCCTATCAACACCAAGAGAACTAGGCGTGAGCAAAGAAGAAGAAGGAGAACCCGAACGCGAAGAAGAAGAAGCGGATAGCGACTCCTCTTCTCCTTCCCTTCTTCCCACCTAGGGCCGGCGCCCATTGGAGGTTTAGGGCCGGCGCCCCTTCCTCCATCTAGGGCCGGCTCAACTCCTCCAAGGCAAGGTGTTGCCGTGAGCTTCAAGGAGAAGAAGAAACCAACCAAGAAGAAGAAGAAGCGGATCACATCTCCCTCTCTCTCGGAATTCGATTCCGTTCTTGGTGGTTAGCTTCCTAACTCCTCTCTTGATATTCTTAGTTGTGCCTTCCGAGAATCTAGTAGTTCTCGTCGGCACAAAACTCGTGACTTTGTGAAGTCATCCCGAAGAGAACTCGGCGTGGACGCGAATAGAGGCGGAGCTTCCAAGGGACGCTACGGTTGGATCTCGTCCCTTCCTTCGAGATACGCGAGGTATAAAAGTAAATTAGTTTACTTTTCCGCAAAATATTATTGTATGATTATGTCAACACACCATAGGGTTGCATGCTAGATACGAAGTTAAAATAATTTAGGAAATTATTTTATGCAAACTCTTCCGCTGCACGTAAAAATTTTGAATTTTACGAACTCATATCCTTGTCGACATGCACCCGGTCCCAACATCTAGTGTTTTGATTTTTGACAATATACTACGATCTAGTAAAAGTGACAAAGGGTTAGCAAAACAGGACCAGATGTTTGGTAAGGTAACCCAGTTTTGATCAGTTTTACAAAGGGTTAGCCAAACAGAACCTGATGTTTGGCAGTAACAATATACTAAGGTCGAGTCAAAATGATCAAGGGTTAAGCCAAACATGACCTAATTTTTGGTAGGGTAAACCCAGGTTTGATCAGTTTGACAAAAGGTTAGCAAAACAGGATCTGATATTTGGCAGAGTGAATAGAACCCAGGGTTGGTCAGGTTGACCAAGGGATTAAACCAAACTGGACTTGAGGATTGGGATTATACTTATTTGAAGGTTGGAAGAAGTCTAGTCAGGATTAAGATGACTAGCAAAGAAGTCATTATGGTGGAAGAAATCCTAGTGAGTGAAGCTAGGTGGAAGAAATCCTTGGGAGTGAAGCTGGGTTCTAGTGAGTGAATCAAGGTGAATGAACTCCTGGTGAGTGAAGTTGAGTCCTAGTGAGTGAAGCTAGGCAGACGAAGTATTGGTGAGTGAAGCTGGACACGAAGTCTTGGTCTGGGGGACTAAGCACAAAGTCCTGGTCGGGGATCGGGTAACGGAGTCTTAGCCAAGCGAGGACTAAGGACAGAAGTAGAGACGGGTCGAGGTCGGACATCTAAAGATTTGGGAGTCTCGGAGGCCGAACACGAAGTCTTGGTCCGGGGGATCGAGCAAAAGACTTTGCCGAGCAGGGATCGCGGACAGAAGTAGAGATGGGTCGAGGTAGGATGTCTCGAGATCCGGCTTCTCGGAGGCTAGGCAAAAGTCCAACCGGAGGCCCCGATTGGCAAAAGGTAACTTCTCTAGGGTGGAGTAGGTGAGGACACTCTCCCCGGGAAAGGGAATAGTAGGCGTTGGTTCGACCTAGGGTTTCAGTTGAAATCCAAGTCAAAACCAATCATTAAGGCTTAAGGTTTTGTGTTTTGTCTTGTGTTTGTTATCTTGCAGGCACCTGAAGTTAGAGGCAAGATAGGAGAGCAAATGTAGGAAAAACAAGTCCTAGGAAGAAGCTTTCTAGGTGCTTAATTTGAATCAGGCGCCTGAAGCTTCTTTGGCACCTGACTGGTCCCAGGCACCTGGGAAGCCAGATTTATCCCTACGCCTATTTCGCTGGATACATATCAAGTTTGACTGGGATATGAGGCGCCCCATACCTTATCAGGTGCCCAAGATGCTAGTATAAAAAGGGGTTCGACCCCTCACTTCAATACAACAAGTTTTCCAACTGTCTACTCATTCTATGCGAAGTAAAAGTGCTATGACGAAGCTTTGCGACCAAGGAGGCTCTAGGAATAAGTGTGCGATGCTTCGGACTTCCAGAGTTAGCCGAGATTTTTGTTTGGTTTTCTTTTTATAAGTTGTAACTATTCTTTATCTTTGTGTGTGCATTTCAAATAGTAAGACAGGTATTCTCCAACTCCAAAAATTCTAGAAAGGAGGTCATTAGTGGACTCACGCCGAGTACATAGGCCTTGGACGTACTGACCCTAGGGGGTTGGGAACCAAGTAAATAAATCTCGCGTGTCTGCTGTCTTTCTATTTATTTTATACTCCGCTGTGTACTAACACTTTGATAGAAAGACGATTGAACGATAAAGTTCCGACAAAAAAGTTCGAGTCGATATTCATCCTTCCCCCCGACGGACACCGATCCCATAATTGGTATCAGAGCAGGTGGCTCTGATCGGACTAACCGCCGAAGGAGCAACAAGGCCAGGAATTGACGGGGAGCAAGGGTGAATAAAGGTATATTTTTAATTATGTTAATTTTTAAATTTCAAATAATATGTTTTAAGTGCAGGGAGAGAGGACACTATAAAAATCAGTGTCCTACTCGTAAGATTCGTACTTCACCACCGACGACAACGAAAGAATCGGCACTAGGAGTCCGGGGGGACAAAAGTTAGATCCGATGTTTCAATTGTCAAAAGCAAGGACACTACAAAAACTAGTGTCCGACAACGGTAAAGGAGGTATGAAAAGATAATTCCTATAAAAGTGTATTTCAATTTCCTGGAAATTAGATAATTCTCATGTTGATGTTTATGTTAAGTTAGATTATTTACATAATAAATTAAATATGTTGCATGATAAATTAGCTAATAATGAATCAAAATAAAATTTAGATAATAGTAGAATACTGAATATCAATTCTTTAATCTTTAATATTAATGCTACAATTTTTTAAATTAATTCTAATACTTTAATTAATAATTTTTCTGATAAATCTAATAACTCTGAGGATAATGATAATATTTTAATTAATATTTTTTTCTGTTAATTCTAACAACTCTAGGGATAATGATAATACTTTAATTAAAATTTTCCTGATAATTCTAATATCTCTAAGGATAACGAAATTATTGTTGATAATTCTAATATTTCTGAAGATAATATTCAACCCATTTCTGAAGATAACATTAACAATAATAGTTAACCCTTATTAATAAATCTACTTATTTTGAAGATAAAGCTACAACCTTAATTAATAATCTTAAAAATTATTCTACCTATTGTGAAGATAATGATACAATTTTAATTAATAATTCTGAATATAATTCTGAAGAAGAAGATGAAGATGAATTTATTAAAATTAAAGTTATATTTAATAAGGCTTATAAGAATTCAAATAAAGCAGAAGTATTAAAAAAACTTGAAAACTTAAATACAAAAGAAATACTAGATGAATCAGAGATTTTTGAATTAATTAAAATGTTGTAACTAGACCCAAAATTAATCACAAATTTAATAACCTAAATTAATTCTTAACAATTTAAATTTTTGTTAATTCTTAAAAATTTAAACTTTAATTAATTCTTAACAACTTAAACTTTTATTAATTCTTAACAACTTAAACTTTTATTCATTCTTAACAATTTAAACTTTAATTAATTCTTAACAACTTAAATTTTAAATAACTCTTAACAGCTTAAATTTTAATAAAGTCTCAATAAATTAAACTTTAATTAATTCTTTAACAACTTAAAATCTTAGTTAACTCTTAATCTTAATTAATCAACAATTCAACTTTAATAACCAATTCAATCCTTAATTCAAGAAAATTCATGAACTAAAATTCAAATTAATTATCTTCAATTATGAAACCAAATAATATCCTACCCAACTGAAATATTTAACTTAATAATAATAAATATGTCAAAGCGGATTGACATATTCGCGGGTTCACACATTCTGTATCAAATCGAGAATTTGATACTTTATTAGAAACCAAATTAAAATGATTTGACTTGATTGATTCATGCATAACTGTCATGCTTATGCATAAGTTTACTTTTGTTTCTTATATATTTGCCATGTCATTCATGTTTACTTTTCTGCTTAACTTAGAATTGCTAGATAGGAAAAAGATTGATTGATTCTTACCTAACAAAGTACCAGGGTGGGGCGAGATGATAGTACGTTGGGAAGCTTGGTCTAGGAAGTCAGGAAGGGTAAAGAGTACCCGACTTGGTCGACCTAGGTAAGTGGAACTAGCCGAAGCTACCTAACTAGACCAGAGTTTCTCAAAGGGTAAATTAAAAGTATTATTTCTTTAAAAGGCATTGTCTATGGAAAGGGTTGTTAATTGATTCAATAAGGCTACGACCAAAGGTCTCTATGCCTCGCCAAGACCTAGAAGCCAATTATTGAAATTTACTTTTAAGTTACAAATTGTTAAATTTGAATCTAACTCACGGTCAAACAATCTATATTATTAAATTGAGAAAATTATTCAAACATCTCACAAACACTCATAAGGCTACCATGCTTGCTTGTATTGCGACATTTAGAATGAGTGAGATGATAAGGACTAATCAATTGATGAGCCAAAGGTGTGCGTTCATGAGCCCACGCTAAAGTTTCAATCAATTCCTGCCAATATCGACGCCAAGAAATTAAGAACATAAATCCAGTAGCCCAAACAAGATGTCCAAATAAGTACATCCAAGCCCATACGGATAAAATATTCATACCGAAAGGGTTATATCCATTGATAAGTTGTGAAGAGTTTAACCATAGATAATCTCTTAACCACCCCATCAAATATGTAGAAGATTCATTAAATTGTGAAACGTTACCCTGCCATAATGTGATGTGTTTCCAATGCCAATAAAAAGTAACCCATCCAATGGTATTTAACATCCAGAAAACTGCCAAATAAAATGCGTCCCAAGCAGAAATATCACAAGTACCGCCGCGCCCTGGCCCGTCACAAGGAAAACTATAACCCAAATCCTTTTTATCTGGCATTAACTTGGAACCACGTGCATCTAAAGCACCTTTTACTAAAATCAATGTAGTTGTATGCAATCCTAGAGCAATAGCATGATGAACCAAGAAGTCCCCAGGACCTATTGTTAAGAAGAGTGAATTACTATTCTCATTAACTGCATTCAACCAGCCCGGTAACCATATGCTTCGGCCTGCGTTGAATGCTGGGCCATTCGTTGATGATAAGAGTACATCGAACCCATATGAAGTCTTACCATGAGCGGATTGTATCCATTGGGCAAATATGGGTTCGATCAAGATTTGTTTTTCCTGAGTACCAAAAGCGAGCATGACATCATTATGAACATAAAGGCCCAAGGTATGGAACCCAAGAAAGAGGCTGGCCCAGCTTAAATGAGATATGATAGCTTCTTTATGGTCTAACATTCTTGCCAATACATTAGAATGCCTTTGAAAATATTTTCAAAATCTTTAGAGTATTTTATTAAAAATCTATTTTCAAAATAATGTTTAAATGAATTTCATGCTTGATTGGGTGCTTACCTATAAATACATTTTCAAAAAATTATATATCTTTTCAAAAAATTGGTTGAGCTACACTTAGACACAAACCTTCTAGGTCCACACTAAAGTCCCTTAAGACACTTAGGTAGAGTTCCTTGCAGTTAATAAGGGTAGTCAGAAGGTGTCAAGTTCAGGGGGAGTCTATATTTTTTTAATTCTTTTGAAAATTATTTTTCAATAATTATTCATTTTGAAAATTTATCACTTTCAAAATGGTTGTTGCTCAAAAATTACTATGTCTTTCAAAATGCTTTTCGAAAAATATTTTTTTCAAAAAGTTATTATGTCTTTCAAAATATTTTTCAAAAAGTACTTCTTCAAATATTATTTCAAAAATATTTTTCAAAAATTACGTTAATTGCTCTTATGATTTGGATAAACTCTAAAGACGCATAGAAAGTTTTCTTTATGATCTACAAGAATTCCTAAGATTGTGTCAGGTTTAGGGGGAGTTCAAGTCAAAAGAAATTAACATATTTCTATTTCTAATTACATCAAAATATTTCTTAAAATTTTTATTGTAATTCTTTTTGTATGAATCAAACCCTAAGACTAAGAGGAAGATCAACTTGTAGTAAACACGTTTCCTAGGACAGTGTCAGGTTTAGGGGAAGGATTAAATTAAAAGAACCATTAGAAGTTTCAATGATACTATATTTTCAAAAACTTCAAAATACTTCTCAAAATTTATTTTAATGTAATTGCTTTTCGTTTGAATCAACCCCTAAGACTCAGAGGAATATCAACTTGTAGTCAACAAGCTTCCTAGGACTGGATCAGGTTTAGGGGGAGGTTTATCTTAACAGAAATATTAGAAGTTTCAAAAATATTACTTTCAAAAATTACTATCTTTTCAAAAATACTTTATTTTTATAAATACAATATTCCTAAACATATCCTAAAAATCCTTTGGATTTTTTTTGAAAATAATTTATATTGAGTTTTGAAAATTTTCCAAGACACATAGAAAAGTTTTCCTTGTAGTTGACAAGGTTTCCTAGGAATGTGTCAGATTGGGGAGGAATCCAAACCAAAAAATCTGTTATTCTTCAAAAAATCCAAACCACAGGTTGAAAATCTTTTGATTGGAAAATCCCTAGGACACATAGGAATTTTATTGTGGTCAACAAGATTCCTAGGATTGTGTTAGAATTAGAAAAGTTCAAATTCATTTCAAATTCATATATTGTTGGTGTAAATTTTCAAGTACTCAGTTTTTCTTTAAAAAAAGGACGATTTTTGAAAATTATATTTGCTTACAGAAATTTAAATTTTTTAAAAATTGTACTGTTGGTGCAAATTTCTAACTTAAAATCTATGTTATTATTATTTATTTTCTTTTTGATGTGTGTCAAAGGGGGGGGGAGTACTTAAGTTATATTTTTTTGATTTCTCCCAAATTTTAAACCTAGAACCCTTAGACCTAACCTAACTTTAGATTATTGTCAAACATTAAAAAGGGAGAGATTGTTGGTGCAAAGTGCATCAGTTATGAATAGTCAACCTCTAGTGTTTTGATGTTTGACAATATACTAAGGTCCAGTCAAAGTGACAAAGGGTTAGCCAAATAGGACCTGATGTTTGGTAAAGTAACCCAGGTTTGATCAGTTTGACAAAGGGTTAGCCAAACATGACCTGATGTTTGGCAGTAACTGTTGGATCGAGAAAGCCGATAGAGGGGGGGGTGAATATCGAAAATCGTAAACTTTTCGGAAAGTCGTAAAGAGTAAGTGTGTAGCGGAAATAAAACAAAACAACACACACAGAGACGCAGTCGTTTTTACTTGGTTCGGAGCCTGTGTCGACTCCTACTCCAAGGCCCACGGTCGTTGACCGTTTACTTTGGGCAATTCTATATTCGGCGCAAATCGTTACAATAATTTCAATTACAGTAAGAGTGCAATAAGATAATAATAAAAAAATTAGCTCTTCTTTTACCGACGTCCGGAGAGTATCGAATCTTTTTGAGACAGCGGGACGTCGTCGGCTCGAGGTGAAGCGTTTCCGGAGCAAGGCACGAGCGTAGAAGAACTTGGAAGCGTTGGAAGCAGTATTGTACTAAAGCCTTGGTCGAGGGGCCTTTATATAGGGCCTGGGGGCGCCCGGGATGTCCGGGGCGCCCCCCACGTGGCTTCTGATCCGTGGAGCTCTCGGTCAGCGGTTATCTTCTTGATCCGCTTTGACCGGGGCGCCCGGAGTGCTCGAGGCGCCCGGAGCGCTCGGGGCGCCCGGGTTGACCGGGTCAAAGTATTATCCGCTCGGCTTCGAAGCTTCTGGTTCGAGGTACGCGCCTGGGGGCGCCCGGGAGCAGCGGGGGCGCCCGGGAGCACGGGGGCGCCCGCAGGTTGTACTGTTGAAGCGAACCTTTGATTTGTGTTTTTGGTGTTCACCTTGGGGGCGCCCGGGACACTCCGGGCGCCCTGGTCAGCAGTCGCCTCACTCCTTTGAGGCACTCTGAGTCGCAGACTCACGTTCCTTCGGTCCTGCATCCAGGGTTAGTCCAAAACACAATAACATAATAAATTATTAAATTTATACAGCCTTAGCTGTCTTAGTTCTGACTTTGGTCTCCAAAATGGAGCCCTAGGTCGAACCGACGCCTACTGTTCCCTCGACGGGGAACGCGTCCTCACCTACTCCTCTCGGGAGAATTACCTGATGCCAACCTCTCCTTTGGTTGGACTTTTGCCTGACGGTCCTTTGTCAGGGCTTGGATGCTGGTAGTCCTTCGCCAGTTGCCTAGCAGTCCTTCGCTAGGGCTTGGACACTGGCAGTCCTTCGCCAGTTGCCTAGCAGTCCTTCGCTAGGGCTTGGACACTCGCAGTCCTTCGCCAGTTGCCTAGCAGTCCTTCCCTAGGGCTTGGATCTCTGCACACTAGATTAGCTTGTTAGACAACAAGTAAGACTTAACTTTTGACCTATGTTGCCATTATCAAAACACAGGTTTGACTTTAGTGCTTTCTGCACCAACAATCTCCCCCTTTTTGATTTATGGCAACCCTAGTTCAAAAAGTTAAGTATAAAACAAAGCAATTGGAAAAATTCAAGTTCCCTCCCCCTGGAAGGAATCTACCCCTAGATTTTTCAAAAGTTCGTGGGGTTTTAACTAACTTGTACTTTGAAAACAAACACCTTTTAAGTACTTAGGAATAAGAACATGATTTTTCTTGAGTACTTAAAAATTTTGAGATTTTAAGTTTCCAGGTATTCAAAAGTTAGCTTAAGTGAAAGAACTTAGTTAACTTTGAAAATATTTTAGTACTTAATCAATTTTGAGAAACTTTAGGCATAAAAAATTTGACAGACTTAAGTTATAAAATTTTGAGTACTTAAAAACACTTAAGTAAAGATTTTGAGTAAAAACACTTTTGAAAACTTAAGTGATTTTGAGTAAAAACACTTTTGAAAACTTAAGTGATTTTGAGTAAAAACACTTTTGAATACTTAAGTGATTTTGAGTAAAAACACTTTTGAAAACTTAAGTGATTTTGAGTAAAAACACTTTTGAAAACTTAAGTGATTTTGAAACAAAACTTGAAGGACTTGGCACAGCATAATTTTGAAAACAAGTTTTGAATACTTTTTGAATAAGAGTTAAATTTTGAAATAAATGCCTACTCTTTCCTATCTCTCCCCCTTTGCCATATATCAAAACAAATAATAGCAGAGAAAATACTGGAATTAAGTTAGATTTTGCTGTACTGAATCAATTCATAAATAATTCTAACTTAACTCAATCAATTTTCTCTGTAGGGACCTGTCTAACCCAATTAGCTACTTACTGACTGTTATAAACAGTAGTTTTTGCTAGGGTTAGTCAAGTTAAGTGTGTTTGTTCAAGTTAGATTGTCTAAGCTTGACACTTAACTTGATTGATGTATAAGTTGTATTTAGTGCCCCAATTACTGTAGATGCACTGACTTAAAGCATCTTGAATTAAGGCAAAGATCTAAGCATCTCAACCCTTGCTAAGTTATCAATCAAAAGTACCCTAAGGTGCTTGTGAGATGCTGACTTCTAAGTCTATAGGAGCATGCATTTCTAGGGTTAGGGCCTAGGCTAAGTCCATTTTCGAAAAACAATCTAATTTTGAAAAGGGGTAGTTTAGCAAAAAAACTAAGTAAGAAAAAATTTAAAGCAGTTTGAAAAAAAAATTAAAAAAAATAAAGTTAATCTATTCTACAAAGCACAATCCTAACTGAGTAGTGACAAGTACTTATAAACTGATCAAAATAACGCAGGTAATCCAGGTTCAAGTACAGTCATATAAACACAAGTCAATCCTACTGAGTAGGGACAGTTAAATAAATACAATGCTAGGTGACTCTAAGATGAAGGGCCTGGATGATCAGAGGAGCCTGGCTGCCAGGATCGAAATAAACTCATCATCTCGTTATACTAGGAATCTCTGGCTTCCCTCTCGGCTCGAAGGGCATTCATATACTCGTTATAGTAGCCCAGGTTTGCTTCCATGTTTTCCATATGATTTGCCTCCCCTTCTTCTCGGAGGCTCTGTACTTGTGTCTCCAAGTGTGTAACTCTCTCGAAGAGTGTCGGTGGAGCGGGCTCGTCGATGTGTGCTCGGGCTGCTTCTGCCAGCTCTCCGACGTCGACCTCTACCTCCTCGTCCGAGCCAATCGGAGCTCCGGCCTAGCGACGTCTCCAACTCAAGACCCCGGTAGCCGACACCTCTAGACCCGCTAGTGAAAAGTTCCTAAATCCTATTTCGTCGAAGTCGGTCATAGCGGTAATTTCACCGACGGTTATGTCTCGATCGTGGTGATGAAGGAGAGATGTGATGATGTGGCAATAAGGTGTGCGTACTCGACCCTGGGTTGTGACACTGGACGCGTGCAGAATGGTATGAAACATATGGAGTCCAATGTCTAGGTCAAGGTGGTGGACTAGAGCATAAAGGAGGAAAGCATAGAAAGGTCTCATAGTCCCTAAATCTCTGGTAGAGAGTGGTAGGATGCAACGGACCAGAACTCTATACAAGGCATAGTTCTGGGCCTGAAGTTCTACCGCTTGGAAGCGTCTATTGGATGGGAGGTCGGCCCTAAAGAAGTAGGAGTGAATAGTATCTAGGGTAATCTCTGAGTAGGGGGGGTCAAATGGGGGGTTCCTAGGTGGATAACAACAGAATGTGGACTGAGAGGGTCGCAGTCCTAGGAAGCGGTTCAAAAGAGTAGGGGTGATGGTTAGAGGCATTCCTTGGACAGTAGTTTCAAAGACAAGATTATCTTGTCGAATAATATTGTTATAGAATTCTGCACATAATGTTTCATTAATATTATGGGTACAGAAGACAAGATTATCTAGTTGATAGAAATTGATGATGTTCATTGTGACAGGGCATGATTGGGAAAAAAAGTGCCTATTTAGATAACTCGTTTTGATAGGCTTATAGATGGTTTGTGCAAATCTATTACACAACTCTAAGTTTGGAAATCTAGGGTCCGGACTAGGTTCGGCACCGGGGTTGGCCGGATTCGGTCGGCGTCTTCTAAATTAAGAAAGTTCAATAATTTATGAGAATATTGCATAAAGATGGATTTAAATGCAAAAATAAATAATCTAAAATTGTACCGGGCAGCTCGGGAAGGCATGGTTGAGGAAGAGGACTTGTAAGGTCTTCTTGAAGAGTAAGAAGTTGAGAAGAGGGTTGATGTTGGTGTGGGAAATGAAGGGGGGTTCGGGTGCCTTTTATAGGCAAACCCTTTGGGGGCGCCCGGGACACTCCGGGTGCCCCGGTCAGCAGCTGCTGCCAAGGGCAGCAGCTTTTGGCTACTGGGGGCGCCCGGGACAGCCCGGGCGCTCGCCGCGTGGTCCCGGGCGGCCCGGTCAAGGCAATTAAAGACAAATTTTGTGTTGTCTTTTCAAACTATTGTTTTAATCAATTTGACCATGATTGAAAGTGATTTTTATTGTTTTGACCATGGTTTGACCGTGTTAACCAAGGTTGACTAAGATTTGACTATATTGACCAAAGTATGACCATGTTGACCAAGGTTGACCATGGTTTGACCTTGTTGACCAAGGTTGGACTAGTACAAGAAAAATTTTAATTAAGTCTTAATCCTTACTGTCTCATCGAAGTCTAGGGTTTACAATCATGTTAACCTTATGTGTTTTGTGAGACAGTTTTTGATAGTTTTGAAAATTTTGAAAATTTTGGTTAATTTTGAAAATTTAATTAATTAATTTTGAAATTTTTGAAAAGATGTTTAAATCTATACTTAGCTGAAATTTTGTGTTAGATTCGAATTTGACAAAAATTAATTTGAATTTGAATTTCAAAAATTGGCTTCTAGGTCTTGGCGAGGCACTAGGCCTTCTTTGGCCGAAGCCTTATGGGATCAACCATCCTTTGCTTGACAAAGCCTTTTAATGAAATTTCATTTTCAAAATTATTTTTGAAAAATATCTGGTCTAACTAGTTTAGATTTTGGATCGGTAGCTTCGGCTGGTTTCACCAGTCTAAAGAGACCAAGTAAACTTGATCTTATTAGAATTGGTTTCCCCAACGTACTATCATCTCACCTCCACCTAATACTATGTTATCAAGTTTCAGTTAAGTGTGTTGAATCCTTAACTAACCATTCCTAATTCTAAGCATGGCAATTTGCAGAAATTAAGCAAACAATCAAACAAGCAATTGCAATCAGGAATTTAAAATTGTTTATCTAATTATGAATATTGTTTTCAGTTTGGCTCCCCCTGGACTGAAGCCACGGTGATGATTAGGCAAGATGTGAATCTTGTCCTTGGGGATCCAATACTGATTTGATCCAGTTGGTTTGTTCAGGCATAGTTTAGGTACCCATGACTGAATTTTACGTCTGGACTGATTCAGTACAGCTAAATACGATCTTTGTCGTGATTTGGTTCGGTAACCAAGTCCAGATCGATTTAGAACTGATTTCTGTTTTCCAAGGATCATGTCAAGATTTTTGGAACCAGAAGTAAATCGTTCTAGTGCTGATCTAAGATCCTTAACCTGAGTTTTCAGGGAGGAATTTTCCTTTTCAAGTTTTTCAACTTGAATAGGAGTTTCTTCCTGAACCTTCTCGGTTAAGGGTTTAGAATCAGCTCCCTCTTTCAGGAGTTTTACTTCCTGTCGGAGGGATTCGACCCGGAGTTTGGCTTTTGCCAGATCACGAGAAAGAAAAGAAATTAATTCACTTAATTGCGATCTATTAAAACCTGTTACCTTAATTTCTCCGTCTTCTGTGAAGGTCAGCTCGCCGTCCTCTTGTTCTGATTCTGATTCTGTCTCGACTTTATCTGATGCGGTCAGGGCTAGGAAGTTGGACTGGGGTGCCTCTTCTTCTTCTTCTGAGGAAGACTCGTCCCAGGTTGCTTGTAGTGCGGGATAATAAATTAAAAAAATATCGAGGAGTGTTGCACTAACCTCGATTAACAAAAAAATTGAACGAGAAAAAAAATATTAAAAAAATATTCGAAAATCCGAAAAGAAATTTTCAAACTGGTGGTTGCACCAAATTTGAACTTCCCCGCTCTGATACCACTTGTTGGATCGAGAAAGCCGATAGAGGGGGGGGTGAATATCGGAAATCGTAAACTTTTCGGAAAGTCATAAAGAGTAAGTGCGTAGCGGAAATAAAACAAAACAACACACACAGAGACGCAGTCGTGTTTACTTGGTTCGGAGCCTGTGTCGACTCCTACTCCAAGGCCCACGGTCGTTGACCGTTTACTTTGGGCAATTCTATATTCGGCGCAAATCGTTACAATAATTTCAATTACAGTAAGAGTGCAATAAGATAATAATAAAAAAATTAGCTCTTCTTTTACCGACATCCAGAGAGTATCAAATCTTTTTGAGACAGCGGGACGTCGTCGGCTCGAGGTGAAGCGTTTCCGGAGCAAGGCACGAGCGTAGAAGAACTTGGAAGCGTTGGAAGCAGTGTTGTACTGAAGCCTTGGTCGAGAGGCCTTTATATAGGGCCTGGGGGCGCCCGGGATGTCCGGGGCGCCCCCACGTGCCTTCTGATCCGTGGAGCTCTCGGTCAGCGGTTATCTTCTGGATCCGCTTTGACTGGGGCGCCCGGAGCGCTCGGAGCGCCCGGGTTGACCGGGTCAAAGTATTATCCGCTCGACTTCGAAGCTTCTGGTTCGAGGTACGCGCCTGGGGGCGCCCGGGAGGCAGGGGGCGCCCGGGAGCAGCGGGGGCGCCCGGGAGCACGGGGGCGCCCGCAGGTTGTACTGTTGAAGCGAACCTTTGATTTGTGTTTTTGGTGTTCACCTTGGGGGCGCCCGGGACACTCCGGGCGCCCTGGTCAGCAGTCGCCTCACTCCTTTGAGGCACTCTGAGTCGCAGACTCACGTTCCTTCGGTCCTGCATCCAGGGTTAGTCCAAAACACAATAACATAATAAATTATTAAATTTATACAGCCTTAGCTGTCTTGGTTCTGACTTTGGTCTCCAAAATGGAGCCCTAGGTCGAACCGACGCCTACTGTTCCCTCGACGGGGAATGCGTCCTCACCTACTCCTCTCGGGAGAATTTACCTGATGTCAACCTCTCCTTTGGTTGGACTTTTGCCTGACGGTCCTTTGTCAGGGCTTGGATGCTGGCAGTCCTTCGCCAGTTGCCTAGCAGTCCTTCGCTAGGGCTTGGACACTGGCAGTCCTTCGCCAGTTGCCTAGCAGTCCTTCGCTAGGGCTTGGACACTGCCAGTCCTTCGCCAGTTGCCTAGCAGTCCTTCGCTAGGGCTTGGATCTCTGCACACTAGATTAGCTTGTTAGACAGCAAGTAAGACTTAACTTTTGACCTATGTTGCCATTATCAAAACACAGGTTTGACTTTAGTACTTTCTGCACCAACAGTAACAATATACTAAGGTCAAATCAAAATGATAAGGAGTTAAGCCAAACAGGACCTGATGTTTTGTAGGGTAAACCCAGGTTTGATCAGTTTCACAAAGGGGTAGCTAAACAGGATCTGATGTTTGGCAGAGTGAATAGAACCCAGGGTTGGTTAGGTTGACCAAGGGATGAAACCAAACTGGACTTAAGGTTTGGGATTATACCTACCTAAAGGTTGGAAGAAGTCTAGTCAGGATTAAGATAACTAGCAAAGAAGTCATTATGGTAGAAGAAATCCTAGTGAGTGAAGCTAGGTGGAAGAAATCCTGACGAGTGAAGCTGGGTCCTAGTGAGTAGAGCTAGGTGGACGAAATCCTGGTGAGTGAAGCTAGGTGGACGAAGTCCTTGTGAGTGAAGCTAGGCACGAAGTCTTTGTGTAACGACCCGCCTTCTGGTACTGAGCTTTAAGGCGGATCGCTACTACTAACTACTAACTGACTGACTGACTAATTAATGATTTCTAAAAATGCTAAACCAACTGGGAGAATTTTGAAAATTCTTATTTCGCTATTTACTGAATTAACAATTGATAATCATGTTTAAAATACTAACTAGCCCAAAATAAAGCAAAACTTTTATTTTATTATCTTGGCAGGATTCGATACCCCATCCTCTACGTTGCATGGCTAAAGCACTAACCAGCTGCGCTACGCCACCTTTGTTAACACAGTACCAGTCGACTGCCTATATGCCAGTCGACTGGTCGGGCCACATAATGTTTCTGTGCCCAATACCAGTCGACTGGTATTTTCCCAGTTGACTGGTAATTCTGAAATCCCAGTTTTCAGATTTACTAGAATTATCCAAACTTGAGCCACAATGTACCAAAATCATATCTAACAAACATAATGACATAAATAATGTTCCACGACTATTCTAAGGCATTTATTACATGTTTTTGGAGGGTTTCTAGCATGTATAGCAACTTAGAAATCATAAAACGACATGAAGAAGCATAAACATGAATGTGCCAAGTTCGTATCAACTTCTTATTGAAACTATTCATTTCTCATATCTAAAAGCATCCTTAGCTACTACATGTCATTCTAAATGGTGCATTAATCTTAGAACAAGCATATCTCAAGTATTTAGCATATAAATCAAAAGTATCAAGTTCTTATCTCTAAAGCTTAAGCATGGATCTAAATTACCATATTACAAGTAAATGACTCATGACATTCAAGCATTCACAAAACCAATATTAAGTTAGGTAAGTAAACTACTTCAAGCATACTAGGCACCACGAATACAAATCTAATTAAATTCATACATGGTTCACATAACATATTGCGGAATAACTATAGAAGCATAATAAAGAGTATTTCTATGCTTTTGCAAGTTCCGAAGACTTTTATTCCAACTCCACCATCACACACACTTTGCATCAAGCCCGCCGCCTCCTCTACTAGTGCTTTCCTTTACCCGTATCTGCAGTATAAGGAAATGCAAACTAATAAGCATAAAGCTTAGTAAGTACCATCTAGCCTCACAAAACTATAAAATCTCGGATTATACTTTTCAAAACATGCTATGCAAATACACGCTCATGTTCATATACAATCATGTTATGCTCATGCTAAAATACATGTCATAAAATGTCATGGCAAATAATTGAGACATGACACATACTAAACTAGAACTGAAAAATAAGCTATAGCATGACATATATATATCTGAACTGGAACTGAAACTAACTAACATAAAACTAATTATTAAATTCACCACATGCTAATATGACTTTCTGAAAACTAAATACATATAGTAGGTGAAAGTAATAATCAACTGTTGTGGGCCCGGCAATGTACCAACTGTGCGCGCATCCCTAATAAACCCGAGGTAGCAAGTCCCGAATCCATTAAGGTTCTACTAAGTTATCTAAACCTAGGGGCAACTAGGAGCCCATCCCATACTAGGTTATATGAACATAGGGGCAACTTGGAGCCCATCCCTGGACCGAAGTCCGGTACAATGCCAACTGAAAATAAAATAGTTCTTTTATACTTTTCTTTTTCTCTTCTGATTCTTGCTTTTACTAGGTTATCTAAACCTAGGGGCAACTAGGAGCCCATCCCGTTGGACCTTGGTCCCAATCATAAACTGGAGCAAGAATTTCTATTCTTTAATGCTTTCTATAGCATTAACTGAACTAGACATTTTCACAAACACCTAACGTCCTAACGTGCGTGCTCGTTCATAATTTATGATTTCTAATCGTAAAACATACATATAAGGGAATAAAGCATAAGGAAAATCAACCGAAGCTACTTATACTGCAGGTGAGGGATACTTACATCCTGCGCTAAGTTTCCTTACGAATATAATATGAAATCTCCGAGGGAACGTCGAACTTCGATGTTCTTCTTGCTCCTTGGCGTTCTCCTTGCGTCTACGAGAATTCTCGTAGAGAATAGGGCCTCTTGGGACCTTCCCTTCGCTTTCCCCTTGTCTTGGGCGACAAGAGAAGAGGAGGAGAGGAAGAGGCGCAAGAGAGGGAGAGAGAAGAGAGTCTCGGGAGAGGGAGAGGGAGAGGATGAAAATCGCAGAGAGAGAGAGAGGTGTCGGCGCTGAGAGAAGGTGAGGAAAAGAGTGAATCTAAAAACCCTATGTTCCCCTTTTATACTCATGGGAAAATTTAACTAACTTTGCTTTATTTATCTTTTCCTTTATTTTATCTCAATGAAAATAGACTAGCCCATTTGGTAAGTCTCTTCCCCTCTCAATTGTAGGTCTAGGGATCAAATCCCGTTGACGTGATTTTTTCCTTTTTATCACTTTTTGTCACTTTCGTTTATGGAAAAATTCTATAAAAATATCCATAAATTTGGAATAAATTCTAGGATATTTCGAGAATTTTCGGGCATTACAATCCCCCATACCTTATAAAAAGTTCATCCTCGAACTTAAAACAACCTTGGGTATTTCTGCCTCATGCTGTCCTCTGGTTCCCATGTTGCCTCTTCTACTCTGTGATTTTGCCATATGACTTTCACTAATGGTACCTCCTTGTTTCGCAATTTCTTAACTGCTCGGTCTATTATCTGAATAGGCCGACTATCATAACTGAGATCTTCGCGAATTTGTACCGTCTGTGGCTCTATCACCTGGGTGGCATCTGGGATATGCTTCTTAAGCATGGAAACATGAAATACATTGTGGATAGCTGACATCTCCTGACGTAGCTCTAACTCATAAGCTACTTTGCCAACTCTTCTAGTAAAGGGGTATGGTCCTACATATCTCGGACTTAGCTTACCCTTCTTCCCAAAACGCATTACTCCCTTCATGGGAGCCACTCTGAGGAACACTGAATCCCCAACTTTAAACTCTAATGGTCTGCGCCGTGTATCAGCATAGCTCTTCTGGCGGCTTTGAGCTGTTTCTATTTTCTGGCGGATCTGCTGTATGACTACGGTGGTATCATCTATAAGATCTGTCTGTAGGCCTAACTCTTGCCTCTCACCACCCTCATACTAGCAGATAGGAGATCTACACCTCCGTCCATATAAAGCCTCATAGGGTACCATGCCGATAGTGGCTTGATAACTATTGTTGTAAGCGAATTCCGCTAAGCACAAGTATCTGCACCAACTGCCCTTGAAATCTAAAGCGCAAGCTCGGAGCATATCTTCTAGTACTTGATTAACTCTCTCTGTCTGACCATCTGTCTGATGATGGAAAGCTGTGCTAAACTTCAGTTTGGTGCCTAGAGCTGCCTGTACGCACTCCCAGAAGTGCGAAGTGAACCTACTGTCCCTATCTGAAATTATAGTCTTAGGGACTCCATGTAGTCTGACGATCTCCTTGAGGTATAACTGAGCTAGTTGTTCCATGGAATAGGAGATCCTGATAGCTAGGAAGTGGGCAGACTTAGTCAATCTGTCTACTATTACCCAGATTGCATCATATCCATTCGTTGTCCTGGGTAGTCCCACTATGAAATCTATAGAAATATCTTCCCATTTCCATTCTGGAATCTGAATAGGCTGCATAACTCCACCTGGTCTCTGATGTTCTGCCTTGACTCTTTGGCATGTCAGACAGGTACTGACATATCTGGCGACGTCTCTCTTCATCCCAGGCCACCAAAAACGTCCCCTGAGGTCTTGGTACATTTTGGTGGAACCAGGATGCATCGCATAAGGAGATCTATGTGCGTCCTCTAGGATCTTCCTTCGGAGCTCTTCTTGGTTCGGAACACAAAAGCGGTCACCGTAGTACAGTGTCCCATTATCTGATAGGCGAAATTCTCCATTTTCGGCTTCTGCTATCCCCTGCTTGATTTTCTGATGGTCAGGATCTTGATCCTGAGATGTCTGGATGTCTTCAATCAGGGTTGACACTAATGTCAAAGTGGAGAGCTGCCCAACTAAAATTTCCAGTCCGAACTCTGATAACTCTTTCCGAAGGGGCTGTGACATCATGGACAAAGCTAGTAGGGTGGCACTAGATTTTCTGCTAAGTGCATCTGCCACCTTATTAGCTTTACTTGGATGGTAGAGGATGTCAATGTCATAATCTTTGACTAGCTCAAGCCACCTGCGTTGTCTCATGTTCAGATCCTTCTGAGTAAAGAAATACCTTAGACTCTGATGATCTGTGAAAATCCTACACTGAGCTCCGTATAAGTAATGCCTCCAAATCTTGAGAGCGAACACTACTGCAGCTAGCTCAAGGTCATGGGTAGGGTAATTCTTCTCATAATCCTTGAGTTGTCTAGAGGCATAGGCAATAACCTTGCCATTCTACATCAGCACTGCTCCAAGTCCTAATTTAGACGCATCGCTATATATGTCAAAGCTGTCAGTGGTCTCAGGAAGAGTCAGGATGGGAGCACTAGTCAATCTTCTCTTTAATTCTGTAAAACTGTTCTCGCAGTCCTCTGTGTTAGGACCGGTAGGCGAGCTAGAGGGGGGGTGATTAGCTTCGATTCGCTTGTAGATGATTTGTCGCGGCGGAAGACTTCAAGCAATCGCTAACACACTCATTTACTTGGTATCCACCCCGGTCGGGTGACTAATCCAAGGATCCACTCTCCTCACACTCTCATACACTATGAAAGTCTCCTTCTTGAGGTGGAGAAACCTCTTACAAGCTTACAATGAGATACAACAAGAGGAAGCAAAAATACAATGGAAAATCTTACAAGATTTACAACATTAAGCTCACTTTGCTTTCCTTGCTATCTTCAAGCTTGTAGTTGCCTCTAGAACCTTGGAAATGCAGCAACACTAAGCTCCAAGGCTTCCCTTGAAATGGCAATGAAGTTGGAGAAGAAGAGAGAGTAGAGCACGCGAAGCAAACCTGCGCGAAAACCTTTATACCCGTAACCTAGGGTTTGGTAATCGATTAGCCAATCGATTACCACGTAGGATTTAGCCGTTCAACGGCTATTTTTCGAACCGTAATCGATTAGCCAATCGATTACCATCACCCTGAATCGATTACCCAATCGATTCAGAGCTTCTCTGTTCTCTCGCGCAACCTTTGGTGATCGATCACCCTAATCGATCACTGAACCCCTTAATCGATTACCCAATCGATTACGGGAAGGCTGAATTGATTACCCAATCGATTCAGCCACCTTCTGTCCTCTCTCCCAACCTGCCTCAATCGATCACCTGATCGATTCACTCAATCGATTACCCAATCGATTAAGCCCTAACCTAACTTGTTTCCACAAGTCTAGGATCCCTTGCAAGTGTCCGGTCAACCCTGTTGACCAACCTGGATTTCCACCGCCTAGCTCCCAGCTCGGACTTGACCTGATTCCCAACCAGGTCTTTTCTCATGCTACCGTACGATCTCCCCGATCTACCTGGACTTTACCTAGTCCCACTAGGTGTGCCTAGTCCCACTAGGTCTTTTCTCATGCCAGCGTACGATCTCCCCGATCTACCTGGACTTTACCTAGTCCCACTAGGTGTACCTAGTCCCACTAGGTCTTTTCTCATTCCAGCGTACGATCTCCCCGATCTACCTGGACTTAACCTAGTCCCACTAGGTGTGCCTAGTCCCACTAGGTCTTTTCTCATGCAAGCCTTTAGTCAACCTTGACCCACTTGACTCAACCATTATAACCACTCAAACATCATTATCAAACATCGAAACATACGCCCATAGCATAAGCTTACCAAGCTTATGAGACCTAAGCTCACCCCAGCTTAGTCAAACTAGGTCAACCCTGACCTAACCAAAATTGCACCAACACTCTGTCCACTGAAACTTCCTGTTCTTTCTAGTAAGAGCTGTCAGTGGGGAGGCTATTCTGGAGAAATTCTCTACGAACTTCCTGTAGTAACCGGCTAGACCCAGAAAACTTCTGATCCCACTGGCATTCTTCGGTCTGATCCAGTTACTTATTGCTTCTATTTTGCTGGGGTCTACCATCACCCCTTCCTTGGAGATGATGTGACCTAGAAAAGACACCTGATCGAGCCAGAATTCACATTTTGAGAATTTTACATACAGCTGGCTCTGCTGAAGGATCTGCAATACTGTCCTGAGATGCTCAGCATGTTCCTCCTGAGTTCCTGAGTAGATAAGAATGTCATCAATGAAGACGATGACAAACTTATCTAAGTACTCCCTGAATACTCTGTTCATGAGGTCCATAAATGTCGCTGGAGCATTTGTGACCCCAAAAGGCATGATTACAAACTCGTAGTGCCCATATTTGGTTCTGAAAGCTGTCTTGGGAATATCACCCTCTCTGACTTTGACCTGCTGATAGCCGGATCTCAAATCTATTTTTGAGAAGTCTGTGGATCCCTTTAGCTGATCGAACAAATCATCGATCCTGGGTAGAGGGTACCGGTTCTTAATGGTGACTTGATTCAAAGCTCGGTAATCTATACACAGGCGCATGGACCCGTCTTTCTTCTTCACAAACAACACTGGAGCCCCCAAGGTGAATGACTAGGGCGTATGAAGCCCTTGTCGAGCAGCTCCTGTAGTTGCTCCCAAAGTTCTCTTAATTCTGCTGGAGCCATACGGTATGGTGCTTTTGAGATGGGGTTGGTACCTGGAATGAGATCTATCTCAAACTCTATCTCCCTGTCTGGTGCTAAGCCTGGTAGCTCGTCAGGGAAGACTGCTGGGTAGCCACATACCACTGGAACCTCTTCTAGCCTTTGGTCCTTGACTTGTTCGTCATGGACTACATGTGCTAGAAATCGAGCACATCCTGTACTCAGTAGTTTCCGTGCTTTCATGGCGGAGAGAAATTTCTTGGCCTTCTTCTTCGGTTCTCCGATGTATTTAAACTGCTCTCCTGTCTCTGGTTGGAATACAACTTTCCTTTTTTGGCATTCTATGGAGGCACTGTACTTGATTAGGAAGTCCATTCCAAAAATGACATCATAATCTGTCATATCTAGTACTATCAGATCACCATACAACTCTCTACTTGCTATACTGATTGGCACTGCACGGAGTCAGTGCGTGAATGTCATAATCTCTCTTGAAGGTAGGGTGGTTAAGAATTGGCCACTGAGTACATCTGGAGGTATAGTTAACTTCTCTGTAAATGCCCTGGGGTTTCTGAGTTCCTGAACTGCCTTGGCCTTTACATTCTATCATGACTGACTTCTGCTGTGGCATGCTGTTCAGGTAGTGCTCAGTGATCAGAGCACTGCTAACTAGATCTTCTGAGGTTTGCGGCCTATGAACGCTGCTAGCCACATTCAATGCTATTTCTGGCCTTAGCATCTTGAGCATTAGCCTGACTCGCTCACGTTTAGTGCTGACCAGTTCAGGGCACAGGCGAGCCAGTCTATTGAATCTCTTCACGGCTTCCTCTACTGATAGGTTACCTTGATGAAATTCAGTGAATTCATCATAATGTCGGTTAGTAACCCGTATATGAAAGAATTCTTCGATGAACTCTGCTTCCAAGCTGGCCCACGTCATCTGATTTATGTCTCGCTTGGCCATCACCCTTTCCCACCACATTCTAGCATCTCCTGCTAGGCAGAAGGAGGCACACTTGACTTTCTCATGTTCTGGCCAGTCCATAAGTTCCATGGTACTCTCTCGGGTTTTTGAACCAGGCTTGTGCATCCCATGGTTCACTAGTGCCTGAAAAGGTCTCTGGTTTGAGCTTCTGCCACTGAACCAGATATGCTTCTCTTCTAGCCCCTACTGCTGGGGCTTCTGGTGCTATTGGTGGGATTGGTGCTCTAGGTGGAACCTCTATCACTATTGGGGTTTTCACATTTGGTCCTGGCGTACCAATTGGTGCGGTTTATTGATTAGCCCTTAAAGTGGCTATCTCTTGCTGCTGCTCAACTATCTGTCTCTAGAGCTGAGCCACTATCCCCACGAGATTAGGTGGAATCACTATGTCAGTTGCCTCCTATGGAGGCTCAGTAGCTGGTGCCCATTCTAGTTGGGCGTCCTCTAGCCATTATCTAAATGATAGAGGACATACAGTTCATATTCTAATTCTAAAAACATGCTATCAGATATAAACTAAGGTATTAAACATGCTTCCGTTAAATGCAAACAAGAACTGACTAGAAAACAGATAGCATGAATAACATGTAAATACTATAAATCTGAAAGCAAGAAAATATGGTGATGTGAGAGATACTCTTACTTGGAAGCTGCAGGTCTGATGCTGATGTGTGTGAGGAGAAAAGATGGAACTTGCTCTGATACCACTCTGTAACGACCCGCCTTCTGGTACTGAGCTTTAAGGAGGATCGCTACTACTAACTACTAACTGACTGACTGACTAATTAATGATTTCCAAAAATGCTAAACCAACTGGGAGAATTTTGAAAATTCTTATTTCGCTATTTACTGAACTAACAATTGATAATCATGTTTAAAATACTAACTAGCCCAAAATAAAGCAAAACTTTTATTTTATTATCTTAGCAGGATTTGATACCCCAACCTCTAAGTTGCATGGCTAAAGCACTAACCAGCTGCGCTACGCCACCTTTGTTAACACAGTACCAGTTGATTGCCTATATGCCAGTCGACTGGTCGGGCCACATAATGTTTCTATGCCCGATACCAGTCGACTGGTATTTTCCCAGTTGACTGGTAATTCTGAAATCCCAGTTTTCAGATTTACTAGAATTATCCAAACTTGAGCCACAATGTACCAAAATCATATCTAACAAACATAATGGCATAAATAATGTTCCACGACTATTCTAAGGCATTTATTACATGTTTTTGGAGGGTTTCTAGCATGTATAGCAACTTAGAAATCATAAAACGACATGAAGAAGCATAAACATGAATGTGCCAAGTTCGTATCAACTTCTTATTGAAACTATTCATTTCTCATATCTAAAAGCATCCTTAGCTACTACTTGTCATTCTAAATGGTGCATTAATCTTAGAACAAGCATATCTCAAGTATTTAGCATATAAATCAAAAGTATCAAGTTCTTATCTCTAAAGCTTAAGCATGGATCTAAATTACCATATTACAAGTAAATGACTCATGACATTCAAGCATTCACAAAACCAATATTAAGTTAGGTAAGTAAACTACTTCAAGCATACTAGGCACCACAAATACAAATCTAATTAAATTCATACATGGTTCACATAACATATTGCGGAATAACTACAGAAGCATAATAAAGACTATTTCTATGCTTTGCAAGTTCCGAAGACTTTTATTCCAACTCCACCATCACACACACTTTGCATCAAGACCGCCGCCTCCTCTACTAGTGCTTTCCTTTACCCGTATCTGCAGTATAAGGAAATGCAAACTAATAAGCATAAAGCTTAGTAAGTACCATCTAGCCTCACAAAACTATAAAATCTCGGATTATGCTTTTCAAAACATGCTATGCAAATACACGCTCATGTTCATAAACAATCATGTTATGCTCATGCTAAAATACATGTCATAAAATGTCATGGCAAATAACTGAGACATGACACATACTAAACTAGAACTGAAAAATAAGCTATAGCATGACATATATATATCTGAACTGGAACTGAAACTAACTAACATAAAACTAATTATTAAATTCACCACATGCTAATATGACTTTCTGAAAACTAAATACATATAGTAGGTGAAAGTAATAATCAACTGCTGTGGGCCCGACAATGTACCAACTGTGCGCGCATCCCTAATAAACCCGAGGTAGCAAGTCCCGAATCCATTAAGGTTCTACTAGGTTATCTAAACCTAGGGGCAACTAGGAGCCCATCCCATACTAGGTTATCTGATCCTAGGGGCAACTTGGAGCCCATCCCTGGACCGAAGTCCGGTACAATGCCAACTGAAAATAAAATAGTTCTTTTATACTTTTCTTTTTCTCTTCTGATTCTTACTTTTACTAGGTTATCTAAACCTAAGGGCAACTAGGAGCCCATCCCGTTGGACCTTGGTCCCAATCATAAACTTGAGCAAGAATTTCTATTCTTTAATGCTTTCTATAGCATTAACTGAACTAGACATTTTCACAAACACCTAACGTGCGTGCTCGTTCATAATTTATGATTTCTAATCGTAAAACATACATATAAAGGAATAAAGCATACGGAAAATCAACCGAAGCTACTTATACTGCAGGTGAGGGATACTTACATCCTGCGCTAGGTTTCCTTACGAATATAATATGAAATCTCCGAGGGAACGTCGAACTTCGACGTTCTTCTTGCTCCTTGGCGTTCTCCTTGCGTCTACGAGAATTCTCGTAGAGAATAGGGCCTCTTGGGACCTTCCCTTCGCTTTCCCCTTGTCTTGGGTGGCAAGAGAAGAGGAGGAGAGGAAGAGGCGCAAGAGAGGGAGAGAGAAGAGAGTCTCGGGAGAGGGAGAGGAAGAAAATCGCGGAGAGAGAGAGAGGTGTCGGCGCTGAGAGAAGGTGAGGAAAAGAGTGAATCTAAAAACCCTAAGTTCCCCTTTTATACTCATGGGAAAATTTAACTAACTTTGCCTTATTTATCTTTTCCTCTATTTTATCTCTTTGAAAATAGACTAGCCCATTTGGTAAGTCTCTTCCCCTCTCAAGTGTAGGTTTAGGGATCAAATCCCACTTATTCAATTTTTTGCTTTTTATCCCTTTTTGCCACTTTCATTTATGGAAAAATTCTATAAAAATATCCATAAATTCAGAATAAATTCTAGGATATTTCTAAAATTAGTTTCCAGAATTTTCGGGCGTTACACTTTGTAACGCCCGCCCCTTACGTGAGTGACGCGTCACTTTTTTTTCCTTTCTTTCGTACATTATTGCATATGTAGCATAAATATAGCAGCATAAATAATACTAAATCATGAACATATGCAATTGGATAAATTTCTTCCTAACTAAACTACTTTAAGCATATGAATCATATCATAACATATCTAACAAGAGAGTATATAGTTCTACATTAAGCATGCATATCCTAAATAACTTCAACTCCAACAAGTAGTAAGCGTAAAGATAAGAACTAACACATGCATTTATAAGTAGCAACATTAAGTCCATGAGAAATAAGTCCATAAGTAAGAGTAAAGACAACAGTAAGATCGATCTGCCAAGTCACTGCCACACACACACATGCCCTCCTGCTACTTCCCCTTTAGTTTGATCCTACAACATAAGAAGGTAGACTATAAGCATAAAATGCTTAGTAAGCTCCTTGCTTACTTACAAAATCCGTAAATCACATATAAGTAGAAATCTACATCATTTGACATAAACCTGTAACATGAATAAACACTTAATGCATCTAAAACACATAAGCATAAACACTTAAAACATGAATATGTGTGTCGTTATTAAGGACATATGGCATGAGTAAATACTTAAAGCACATAACATTCGCATAATCATTAAAACGTAATCATGTGCATAAACATTAAACATAGCATAAGCAATATCATTAAACATAAACATGTGCATAAACATTAAACATAGCATAAGCAATATCATTAAACATAAACATTAAGGATGCTCTTTGAAAAAAATATATATATAATATAATACTTGAACATTAACATATCATCATCATTGGGATCCCTGGCTTGTACCCATTCATAATTTGCGCGCATCCCTTAGTAGAGTACGAGGTAGCTAATCCCGACCTACTAAGGTACTAGGCAACCTTGGCACCTAGGGACAACTGCGGTAGTCCAGAACCGGGGCCTTGCTTAGGAGCCCACCCTTTGGACCTTTTTCAAGATCCGGTACAAGCCAATACATAAGGTAAAATAGCATACATGATTCCTTTCCTTTCCATAGCAATTGATGTTTAGCATAGAGTTCGTCATTTCTTTTCTTTTCTTAGAAATTGCTCTTTAGTCATTCTTTTATTCATAATGTCATACATGTCATGGGTATACATTCAAAGCATAAATATCATCACAACTTTCAAGCATGAACATGGCATGGGAAAAACATAATTTCATGGTAAGGAAAATCGTAACATGCCAACTTATCCTTCATGATTCATAAAACACATAATGTTCAATTTAAAACTAAGGATAATACACATAGGGAACTTGTTCCATTTTTTTTCATCTATCATGGCATAATGAAACATGGATACCTTTAATTCAACCATAATTCAACATATATTCTACTGGTCAAAACATTTAGATAGGGTTATCATGGCCTAAAAACACAACACAACATCCTACAACTCACACAACATGCATACATTGAATATCCTATTACCAAGAGACATTATCAAGTGAAGTAGTGACCTTAACCCATCCTAAAACCCAAATTTAAGAAACTGATCAGAAATTTATAAGGTTCATATCAACATGAAAATGACAAAAACAAAAGAAATTGATTCATACAACATGCATATAATACAAACTCTAACACTAGGAAGCATTGGCAAATAACATGGCATCTTTAACTCTTTTTTTTTGTCCTTATTTAGGGTATTAACCGAATATGTTCAGAGGGAAAACATGGCCTAAAATATATAAAAAACCCTCAAACAACCATTAACAAGGAATTAAAAACCATTAACTAGTCAAAAACAACCCAAACATCTTCTTATGGCCAAAAAGTCTATGGCTTCTTGAGAGCCTTGGCCTAAACTTTTAAGGGTCTTTTTGCTTCATCTTTTTTTTTCATCATAACTCATAACTTAACATCAAGAAAACATTGGAGTCATTAGATAGCATCAAACACAAACCTAGGCCCTAAATCCATGCTTGGCCGAAATCCACTCATAGGGAAAAACTCCATGATTTTTAGCAATACGTCGCAAGATCATACAAGAACATGAACAAAATGTATATAAGCTATTATGTTGTAGGTGAGGGGAGTCTTACCCTTGTGCTAAAGATTTCCAAACAAAATCTATATCACCTAGAAGGAGAAAGAAAGAACTTCTTGCTCCTTGGCTCTTCCTTTGCTTCACAAACACAAAGCCTTCACTAGATCTTCTTGGAGAGAATTTTCTTGATGGAGAGGGAGCCTAGGTGATTTCGGCAAGGAGAGGATGAGGAGATGCCTTGTGGCATTTTCCCCCCATCTTTTTATAGTAAATGAAGAGGTATGTCTCTTCACTTTCCATGGTGACCCTTCCCCTTCCATGGTGACTCTTCATCTCCCATGGTGCCTCTTCATCTCCCTTATACTTACACCTATCTACAATTTCCTTTATCCTCCTAATAGCACTCCCTTGCTAGGTGAATTGGTTACATATGCATTCTTAAGGCTTACAACATCTCTAAGGTCCAAGGTTCAATCCTGGGCACCTACATCATTTCATTTTTTTTATTCTTCTACAAGCCTATCTAAAGTAAGACCCATTACATGATGTGTTATTTCTTATATCCTCATGGTCCCGCTTAGGATAACTAATGAAGTGCTATTTAAAACCCATTAGGAATTTCCACCATTTAGAGCCCATATAAGGCCTATTAACACTTACACTAAAATTCCCTAACTATCGTTCATGAATCATACTCAATATGGCTATCATTCATGCAATCCTACTCAATATTAGGGATAATATTGAAGGGAATTTTAGTGGGGTGTTACAGTCTTGGTCCGGGGGACTGAGCACAAAGTCCTGGTCGGGGATCGGGCAATGGAATCTTAGCCAAGCGAGGACTACGGACAGAAGTAGAGATGGGTCGAGGTCGGACGTCTCGAGATCTAGGAATCTCGGAGGCCGAGCATGAAGTCTTGGTCCGAGGGGATGAGTAAAAGACATAGATGAGCGGGGATCACGGACAGAAGTAGAGATGGGTCAAGGTCGGATGTCTCGAGATATAGCTTCTCGAAGGCTGAGAAAAAGTCCAACCGGAGGTCCCGGTTGGCAAATTGTAACTTCTCCAGGGTGGAATATGTGAGGACGGTTTCCCCGAGAAAGGAAACAGTAGGTGTCGATTCGTCCTAGGGTTTCAATTGAAATCCAATGTCAGAACCAATCATTAAGGCGTAAGGTTATGTGTTTTGTCTTGTGTTTGTTGTCTTGCAAGTAGCTAGAGTTGGAGGCAAGATAGGAGAACAAACGTAGGAAAAACAAGTCCTGGGAATAAGCTTCCTGGGCGTCTGATACGAATCAGGCGCCCAATATGGGTGGGCGCCCTGGCAAGGGTGACCTTCCCAGGCACCCACTAAACCATGCGCCTGAAGCTTCCTAGGCGCATGGGAAGACAACTTTATCCCTGCGCCTATTTCGCTAGATACGGATCAAGTTTTACTGGGATATGAAGCACCCCATACTTTATCAGGAGCCAAAGATGCTAGTATAAAAAGGGATTCAACCCCTCACTTCAATACATCAAGTTTTCCAACTGTCTACTTATTCTGTGTGAAGCAAAAGCGCTACCATGAAGCATTGCGACCAAGGAGGCTCCAGGAAGAAGTGCACGGCGCTTCGGACATCCAGAGTTGGCCGAGATTTTTGTTTGGTTTGCTTTTTATATGTTGTAATTATTGGTGGAAAGGAGACCATTAGTGGACTCACGCTGAGTACATAGGCCTTGGACGTACTGACCCTGTGGAGTTGGGAACCAAATAAATAAATCCCGCGTGTCTGTTGTCTTTCTATTTATTTTATATTATACTGCGCACTAACACTTTGATAGAAAGACGATTGAATGACAAAGTTCTGACGAAAATGTTCAAGTCAATATTCACCCCTCCCCATCTATTGACCGACACTGATCCCACACAAGATGTCAATCGGATCGGGAAGTACGACTTGTAAAAGGAACTTGGGGAAAAGTTTTTGGAGTTGCACGAAGGCACCTCGGAGGCAAAACTAACGTGACAAGTCATCCTACGAAGCCAGCTTACCAACCTCCGAATGGAAGATGGATAGTCGGTGCTCAACTCCATGCCAAGGTAAAGGAACTAATCACCAGCCTTGAGAATCTCGGAGAAAAGGTATCAAGTCGCGACGCTCAATGGTACGCACTAAATGCTTTCTCGAGAACCCCAGATTGGACCTTAGTAATCGACACATACTTTATTTCAAAAGATCTTGAGGTAAGTACTCTAAAACAACTATTTTCGTTTTAGTTCTTCATGAATCTCGATGCGTAGGGAAGTACAGGAAAACGAATAACGTCGCTCTAAATGTGAGAAGAGACCAGGTAGTGGAGGAGTCATCAACAGACGACGAAAATACAGCAGAGATGGTAAAAAATCTTAAATGTTTTTTAAAAGGGCTAATAAATATTGTCAGTCTCAGGGTAAAAGACGATCTCCGATGAAGCGTACAATCCGATGCTATAATTGTAAAGAGGAGGGTCATCTAAAAGACCAGTGTCCCAAACTGAAGAACCAACCAAAGAAGAAGAAAGTGCTGAAAGCCACCTAGGACGAGACCTCGTTCGATGAATCGGAAGCTAAAGAATATGCTTAACTTGCACCGATGGCAAATCATCAAGAGGAAAACACTGAAGAAGGGGGAGCTACGTCAGAGGAAAGTAGCAACGAAAGGGGAGTTCCTCTTTACGAAAGTGACCCGGTAAGTGAGGTATGCTTTCTTCCTCACAATCAATTGTACTCTAGCATAAAAGTAATGCTTAAAGCTAACCTCAAATTAGAAAAAGAAAATCAAAAGTTAAAAATGAAATTGATTAATGCATGTTCTTCTGATGGTTCTGATAAACTAAAAAAAATGATATTGTTAATTTGAGAAATTTAGATGAAAAATTAGAATATGATATTGCATGTTTACGACAAAAGAAAAATAGTTATCCTGATAATCTAAACTAGTATATTAAAAATCACAGGGGTCAAATTGTAAAAATTCCCAAATTAGATTTCCCATCTAAGTTTTTAATAAGCCTTGTTGGTAAAAATTTATATTGGGGTTCTAAAAATATTTTAAACTGTTGATTTTTCTTTTCAATAAATTAATTTTGCAATTAATGCTTTATCTTGTTATTTTTTTGGATAATTACTTGTAGGAAAATTAATGTAATATTTTTTAAGAAGTAGTGTTCGATCTACAAAAATATTTTTGAAATTTCTTTAAATATATATATATATATATATCGGATTTATTATGATTTTTAAAATGTCAGAAAACATTTCTAAAGATAATTCTTTAAAAATTATAAATTTTGGAAACTATTTATTGTGATAAAAATATTTTCCCTTAACATTATAAGATTTTGATGTGATCAAAGGGGAGAAGTAGCGTTAAATTAAGTGGTAGGCTCTAATTTCATTTTTTTTAGCGCTTACATTGTTATATATTTATTCATATTTTTATTATATATTTGTTTATCCTAACATAACTCGGGTTGATGCACATCAAAAATCAGGAGATTGTAAGTACCAATGTTGGTTTTGATGTGGTCAACCGATTTAAGTTAGGTCCTGGTTGTTTTTAATCCCTATGTCTAAGTGTACAGGAACTTAGGAGTGCAAGAAGTCGAGCGAAAGATGCAGCGGTTGAGAATGATGGCACGGAAAGGGAGCCGACGGGCTCGGTTCATCCGAGGGATGCGAAGCTCTGCGGAAGAGTATGCTGATAGATCGAGAAGGACGCGCGCGGAGTCTGAGGGACGAGAAGCCGAGAGGAAGGATGCTTGAGGTGCGAAAGGCCAGAGTCAGGTACGGGTGAGCCTAACTCCAGTAGGCCAGAAATCACCCAAGAAGACCGGAAGCAAGGCTGGAGAGTGATCAACGGGTGCTGACCAAAATAGCCACTATCGGGCGCCCGTGAGCATACGGGCGCTTGGGTTGTCTGGCGCCCGAGCACTCGAGTGCCCCTATGCTATCAGGAGCACAAGAGGCTATGTTTAGCCATTTGCGAACGTTGCACGTTGGATAAGAGTTAAGCCACATGTCAGGCGACCAGGAGCACTTGAGCGCCCTATAAGTGCCACGTGAGCAAACAGATAATTTTAACCGGGGCTATAAATAGGCCCCTAGAGCTCAATTTCCAATCGTCCATCAACTAAAAATAATTCAGTTATTAGTTTTCTTTTGTCTCGTGTTTCAAAGTCTGTAAAAGGCTTCTCCGTTAAAAAGAGATTTTGATAGTGAGCTTTAGTTGTCTTGGATTAGCAACCACCTAGGTTGCAACCAAGTAAATCTCTGTGTCTTAGCCTTTTATTAATTTATGTTTGTTTTAACTAATTGTTGCAACTAATCTAAATTCTTTCTAAGACCGCACAAAAGATTATTTTTTTTACAGTGGCAATTCACCCCCCCCTCTTGCCGATCCACCTCAATCCGACATAAGCACCCCTACCCTAAGTAAATGGGGGAACTCCACTCTCATCTCCTTGTATCACCAAAAAGAGGAGGATTGTCTGCCTGCTACCATGCTGCGATATCCACTAACCCTTGAGTGGATGAGCAGAGAAGAACGGGGCAAAAGTTGCACGCACATTGATAACCACTAACTCATGAGTGGTTGTGTGTGCAGATCCAATATGATTGTCGACCCATCTCAACCACAAGTGAGCCAAAAGTCAACAGTTATGCAACAGTGCAATGATGTGCATGATACTAAAATGCACACCTACATGATCATCAACCATACCATGATATAGATATGCAAGGTCATAAATATGTATTATATCCATTCAATCATGCAACTAGGGATATATGTAAGTATAACTAGTGTCCACTCAATGTCAGGTATAGTATGACATGCAACACTTCTATGTACTCATTCACACATGTGTACTTTATAGAGTGAGAGCATCAAAGAGTGGTTGTATTGACATAAATATGATTATTCCAAGTCTAAGCAGATAAGTATCAAGAAGAGATAATCAATAGCAGATAAAAGGTAATAACCTATTGTTATCCATAATAATAAGTCATGCATAGAAATCAAATATCTATGAAAACAAGTAAAGATACCCGTCTTAGATGGAGAAACTCATTATGCAAAGAACCCCCATCCAATAATCCATAGAGCAACAATCCAATCATTGTCATATATCAAGGACAAAATTTAGCTATTTATATAACTATTAGTTAAATTATACACTAAGCATAATTAGGATCATTCGCTAATTATACATCTACTTCATTAAATCTTTAACCAACTATAAGCTACTTCATAACCTAACTATCACAATTAGGTGGTTAGATTAAATCCCCGGCCTAAACCCAAAGCACAACTTTGGGTACAATCCTAAATCCTCGGATCTAATATCAATCAAAGTCTAAGGTATACACGACAATAGGCAAGGAAACACAATAGCAAAACCTACACTTTAACATGACCATCCAACACAGGATCCACAACTCATTAATCATCCATAACACACAAGATCAAGTGTGCATCCTACAACCCTATGACATCATCAAGATAGAATAGGACATTAGTAAACTTAAACAAGCAACTTACAACCCAAATTCCATCTCAATTGATCAAATCAAATGTCAAGACCATGAGAAGCTCATGACAGGAACAGTTCCCCTTAACATAACCCCAAACCAACCCCATTACCCACGACAGACCTCAATGCAATAGGAGAAACTCACGACAAATCAAGAACAGGGCAACAAGATTACATCACATAGCTACAACACAATTTCTAGTCCATCTCAGTCTAGATCACTGATCTTCAACAACAAAATCAAGGAATTCAAGGAATCGCAAACCACGACACAATAAACCGATGTAGCAGTGCACTCTCGGCACAGCAAGAGCTAATACAAGCCTCAACTAATGGCATAGTAACAAGATCAACAGATCTAGGTATGCTATCAACAATTTCATCAAATGACGGTATGAAACTCCTAACCCCCTCACCTGAGTTCTGCTGGAATCGTGCTCCCCTACCAAATCCAGCACAAATCAGCAACCAAGATAGAGGACACAGGTCCTCACGGATTCCGATTTGAGATGAAAGCTCCACCTCAACCCCAAATCCTCCAAACCCAAGGTTTAGCTGCAATCTAAAAGAGGCCAAGCTCAAAATTGGTAGTGGCATCCTGAGGGGATTGGGAAATAGAACAAGCAATAGAATAGAATGGAATATAAACTCACCTTTAACCGTCGAGAGGAGATCACCGGAGCTCGGCAGACTAACGACGTTGGTGAGTGAAACAACAAAGGTAGGAGATCGGTGGAGGAGAGGAGGCATTTGCGATTTGGGTTGCGAGCGGAGGAAGGGAGAAGGAGAGAGCCTTTTAAGAGGTGCAGTTTTTGTAGATTAGTTCTATAGTTTCGGCAAACCCAAACTAAGCCCCTAATTTAGGGATTTCAAGCACTTAACCCCTCTCATTTTAGCCAATACTACTTCAACCCTCACTTTAAGGCTTTTAAGTGTATAACCCCTCCAAACTTTGGATTTTCTAGCATTTAACCCCTTAAATCTCCAAACTTGGGTATCCGAAAACCCAAGAAGTCTCCAAATTTTTTGTGGTCCAATTTTTAATTTACCATATTTAACACTTGTAGTGTCCTGTCTTATTGTACCAGTAGCAGGTCAAATCTGACTTGAGCTTCATGGTTCAATTTGAACCCGATTGCTTGCTATTTGATTGGATCTTCCTCTTCTTAAGCATTTCCTGAACCAGTTTGACTAGTTCGGTGGCCATTTCTCCATCGTCATATGATTTTTCTTTGAATTTGAGTTCAACTTGGGACTTGGGCTTCGACTAGTAAGTCTTGATTCTACCTACAATTAGAGCAATACCTTCCTTGTCAAGCATGTATTAGTTTTCTCATGTTACTCAAATTAAAGTAACTCGTCTAATCTAAGAATTGAAAGATCCTTGAAAACTTTGTAAGCATCTACTTTAGATGTCCACAAGGTGTTCCTAGGAAACGTATTAATTGATACTTGATTACGTCGTGATTTTTGACTTACTGACCGATCGCGTAAAGACCATTGATAAGAGCATGGAGCTGGCTTGCTGATTCTCCTTCCTATATTTTTATGTTATATAATTTATTTAAAATTAAAGCATACTTACATACCTTAGTGTTGGCTTCATCTATCTCGATCAGATTCTCCCAAATGTAGACCTGACTATAGTTCGAAACCAATGGTTCGACGGTTCGAAACTATCGGTTCAACGATTCTTAGGAGATCAACCCTTAACCATAATCGTCTAAGATGGTTACGATTCACGGTTCGTGCATGGTTTACTACGTTTTGCCACGGTTCAAAATTATTATATTATTTTTTTAAAAAATAATTTTATAAAATTATTTGTTGGACTCCATTGTTGTTGGGCTTATTAAAAATAATAATATAGTAAAAAATATTAATTAGGTATTAAATAATTAATTAATATATAAAATAATTTAGAGATAAATAATTAAAAAATAATTAAAAAATAAAGAAACATATTTTTTTTAAAATTAATAATATAATAAAATAAATAGTGATTAAACAATTAACTAATAAACAAAATAGTTAATAATTATAGTGTGGTTGGTTAAAAACTTTAATTTTAAATTAGAGGTCTATGGTTTAAATTTTAGAAATAATACTTTTTATTTTTAATACATATACATATAAATAAATTTAAAAATAAAAAATCTGAATCGGCGGGCCGCTGGTTCAGTTGCGCCTAGAACCGCAACCGACTCGGGATCTTGCCTGGCAGATTCCAATTTGGCTCGGTTGATTGGATCAACGGGAAATCGGTCCGTTGACTAGGTTACAGTCCAAGGTCGGGCCCGAGCCGATCCCCGGCCCAAGGTCGGGTCTACCCATAGGTCCTTTGTGTTATTGAACTATCCAACCGTGTTCACCTCCTTATCGGTTAGGCCACAGTGAAAGGTTTAAGTTGTCTTTGCATTCGCCTCAATTTTCTTCATCATGTTTTGGTCCCAGTTTTAGCATCCCAATGGTACTCCATTACCGTCGAGGGATAGTGCGACCCCGGTCTAGATAATAATCTACATTTCCAACTGGGTCAATAGGTGGTACTCCAGTCGACCCATCCAATAGCTGAAGTCCTAAAGGTCCTGTGCTATTGAACTGTCTGACCCACTTCAACTCCTTATTGGTTAGGCTACACTGGAGGGGTTGAGTTGTCTTTGCATCGACCTTGATTTTCTTTATCATGTGTAGGTCCCAATTTTGGATTCCCATTGGTACTCCATTTCCAACGAGGGATAGTACGAATCTGGTCTAGATAATGATCTACATTTCCACCTGAGTCTTTAGGTGGTACTCCATTCGACCATTCCAATAGCTGAAGTCCATACTAGAGAAAAGAGGTAGGTGGATGGTATTGTAGCCTTCTTGATAGGCGATCAAATCAAATTGATAATCTTGCCCAAGAAAAATGAGAGAACTGTGTCAAGGCTTGGACTTGGATTAGTACTGTGGAAGTAAAGAAATAAGAACCACAAAAAATGGCTCGAGTGGTGTTACACCAGTGTTGAGCAATTTCAAAAAAAAAAAATCTTTCAAAGGAGGTGATTACACCAATTCTAACTCAAGGAAAAAAACTAAAAATCAAAAAAAGATGTTGTGGGATCGGTTAGAATCGATAGAGGGGGCGGGGGTGAATATCGATTAAATCTTTTCGGATTAAAAAGAGCAATTACGCAACGGAAAAATTTAACTCAATGCTAACACTTTGATTTTTACTTGGTTCGGAGTTTAGATCGGCTCCTACTCCAAGGCCCACGGTCCTTGACCGTTTACGATGGGCAATTCTATATTGCACAAAAATATTACACAGTTGAGTTCAAAAACATAATTTAAATATAGCAATTAAATAATAATTATACCGACGATCGGAGTAGATTTGTAGATCAGAGCTGCGGGTCGTCGTTGGCGCTTGAGATTTGAGCACGGAGCATTTGGAGCAAAGAGCTTGAAAGAATTCGTTGGAAGCAAATTGTGTTGTGAAGCAAGGGCGTGAACCCCATTATATACTCGGTTCATGGGCGTGAAGCAAGGGCGAGTCAGCAATACCTTTCTCAGTTAAGGTGCAGTTAGTCTGCTCATGTAATTCTAGTTCAGAAAATAATTCATCTAATTTAATTTTAGAAAGGTCCCTAGAAACTTTGTAAGCATCTACCATAGATGCCCACAAAGTATTTCTCGGGAAGGCATTTAGGGTATACCTGATAAGGTCACGATTTTCTACCTTGTGACCAATTGTATGTAGACCGTTCATCAGCTCCTGGATCCTGGCGTGGAGCAGGGCTGCTGACTCGCCTTCGTTGATTTTGATGGTGTACAATTTGTTCAGCAGTAGGTCCCTCTTGCTAATTCGGGTGTCGGAGGTACCTTCGTGAAACTCGATCAACTTACTCCAAAGTTCCTTTGCACTGTCGAAGGGTCCCACTTGGTTCAGTTCTTCTTTAGTTAATCTGCATTGGAGTGTCTGGGTCGCCCTTGCATCAACCTCGATCTTCTTTTTCAGCGAGGCATCCCATTCTGTGTAAGGTTGTGCCACTCCTTCAGCATTCTTCGGGATTTCCAAACCATATTGGATTATGATCCACATGTCCACCTGAGTTTTCAGGTGGACTTCCATCCGACTCTTCCAGTAGGAGAAGTCTTCTCCACTGAAGAGTGGTGGTCTGACTGTGCTGAAACCCTCTTGCATGGCCATTAAGATTTCTGAAAAGATAAAAACAAAAAATCTTGTCCCAAGACTTAGTCTTGGATTAGTAGTGCGGGAATAAGATAATTAGGTAAGAGCGATCGAGTGGTGTTGCACCAACCACGATTAACGAGAAAAATTTGAAAAAAATGAAATAAAATTTTTTGTAAAATACGAAAAACTCTCAAATTGGTGGTTGCACCAAATTTGAGCCACCCGCTCTGATACCACTTGTTGGATCGAGAAAAACATGGGGGGTGAATATCGTTAAAACTTTTCGGATAGGATAAAGAGCGAAAACACAACGGAAATAATTAAGTGCACACAAGAACACAAGATTTTTATTTGGTTCGGAGTCGCGGTTGGCTCCTACTCTAAGGCCCACGGGCCTTGACCGTTTACTTTGGGCAATACTATAATCGCGCAAAATAGATTACAAATTGAGTACAGGAATATAGCGGAAAAGAAACTAGTTACACTTTTCGTTACCGACGCCCGGTGTGGATCATATTTTGGAGCAAAGGGTCATCGTCGGCGCTGGAAGCTCAAAGTTGGAGATTGCCGAGGCGTAGCGCATGAACAAAAAGCTTTGGAGCGTTAGAAAACTGTGTTGTTGAAGCCTTGGGGTCGAGCCCCTTTTATAGACCTCTATCGAGCGCCTGATGGGTTGGGGGCGCCTGACACGTGCCCTCCGATCTACGAATCCTTATCCGCGGGCTCGGTCAGCGCTTATCCTCCCCACTAGGGTGCCTGATTTGATGGGGGCGCCCGTGACCTCACGGGCGCCTGATCCGCCTTGGTTTAGTGGCTTCGCAGCTGGTTTTTGGTTTTTTGCCTTCACCCTTGGGCTCCCGTATCCTTACGGGCGCCTGAGCCCAATCAGGCGCCTGACTCCATTCGGGCGCCTAGGCCTAGTGAAGAACCTTCACTTGCAGACGATCAATCCTTCGACCCTGCAACTAAGGTTAGTCCCAAAACCATAATAAGTATTAATTACAGTCGTAGCTGTCCTGGTTCTGACTTCGGGTCTCCCAAATGGAACCCTAGGTCAAACTAACGCCTACTGATCCCTCGACGGGGAACACGTCCTCACCTACTCCTCTCAGAAAAGTTTAGCTTTTGCCAACCAGCTCCTTCGGTTGGACTTTTGCACGATCCACCTGACCAGGTCTTCGTGCCTAACTTCCAGTCAGGTCTTCGGTGCCCAGCCCCTTGCCAGGACTTCGTGCCCAGTCCTCGACCAGGACTTCTTTGCCCGACTTCCGGTTAGGTCTTCTTGCCCAGTCCTTGACCAGGACTTCTTTGCCCAGCCCTTTGCCAGGACTTCTTGCCTAGTATACCTAGGTCTTCTTCCTACACACTTAGTAAGCACATTAGAACACAATAACATCTTAACTCTTGAACCCTTTGCCATTATCAAAACCTAGGGTTGACTTATGTGCTGCCTACACCTACAATCTGCCCATTTTTGATTTATGGCAACCCGGTTCAAAAATTTAAGTTAAACAAAATTAGGTGAATTACCAGTTTTAATTTCTTCCCCTGGAAGAAATCTCCCCCTGAGTTTTTCAAACATTCTTGGGGTTTTTGAAGAAGTTTCTAAGTCTTTGTTGAAAATGTTTTTCAGCTTTTCAATACTTAGAAAATTTTCAAGATGGGATTTTTAAGTTAGAATGATTTTCCAAAATATTTTGAGTTGGGCACTTAGAAAATTTTCCAATATATTTAGCACATAGAAAATTTTCAAGGGAATTTTGAAATTAACACTTAGAAAATTTTGCACCAAAAAGTTTAGAGAAAGTACTTAGAATGTTTTGAAAACAATTTTAAGTTAAGAATTTTCAAAACAATTTGAGTTAAAGTATTTTCAAAACAATTTGAGTTTAGTATTTTCAAAACAATATGAGTCAAGTACTTAAAAGGAATTTTCAAAACAATTTGAGTCAAGTACTTAAAAGGAATTTTCAAAACAATTTGAGTTAAGTAGTTAGAAAGAATTTTCAAAACAATTTGAGTTAAGAACGTAAAAGGAATTTTCAAAACAATTTTTGAAGAAAATTTTAAGCAGTTTTAATACTTAAAAAATTTTCCAAGCATAATTTTGAATAAATTTTTTTTTTCAAAAGTGATTTTGAATTACTTTTCTTTTCGAAAAAGGAGTTAAACGTTTTGAAACATTTTAATTTGAAAAAAAAATTTAAATTTTGAGGCCTTCTTTTCTCTCCTTTCCAATCTCTCCCCCTTTGCCATATATAAAAAAAAATATAGCAAAAAAATTGAGTAAGGTGATGTACTGAACCAATTCTAAGTATAAACTGTACCAAACCAATTTAAATTTTCTCTTTCGGGTCCTGTCTTACCCAGTTAGCTACTTACTAACTGTTATAAATAGTAGCTTTCGCTAGGGTTAGTCATGTTAATTGATCTGTTCAAGTTAGATTTTTTAAGCTTGACACTTAACCTGATTACTATTTAATTGGTATTTATTGCCTCAATTACTGCAGATGCACTGACTTAAGGCATCTTGAACCAAGGCATTGACCTAAGCATCTCAACCCAGTCTAGGTTATCAATCAGAAGTACCCTAAGATGCTTGTGAGATGCTGACTTATAGATCTATAGGTGCATGTAGTTCTAGGGTTAGGGCCTAAGCTAAGGCCTTTTGCGAAAAAGCTCTAGTTTTGAAGGGGGTAAGTTTTAAAAAAACTAAGTTGGAAAATCATTTTTAATAACATAATGAAAATAAAGAAATGATTTTTTAAATTAAATAAGAAATAAAATAGTTTTTGAAAAGATGCATAAGTAGAGCAGTCCTATTCTATCAAGCATAACCCTAACTGCCTTTTTAGTGAGCTGAACTCAGACTCAGGTAAGGGTTTGGTGAAGATATCAGCTAAGTTAGACTTTGAGTCTACATGCTTAAGGACTATCTCACCCCTGGCTACATGATCTCTTACGAAGTGGTGTTTAACCTCTATGTGTTTAGTTCTAGAGTGTTGGATTGGGTTCTTAGTTAGATTAATAAAACTTATGTTATCAATGTATTCTTGGGTTTGGGTGTAATCAAGCTAGAAGTCCTTAAGAGTGTGCATCATCCATAAGAGTTTTGTTACACACTCTCCTAAAGCAACATACTAGGCTTCGGTTGTAGAATGAGCTACGCAGTGTTGCTTTCAACTGCACCAACTGACTAGAATATTTCCTAAAAGTTGGTAGCTAACACTGGTACTCTTTCTATCTAGTTTGCATCCAACATAGTCAGAATCAAAGTATCCTGAAAGGTCAAAAGTTGAGATCCTAGGATACCAAATCCCTACATTGAGGGTGCCCTTGATGTATCTAAGAATTCTTTTTAGGGATGCTAAGTGCATTTCCTTAGCACAGGTTTGGTGTCTAGCACACATTCCTACAGCGAAAAGGATATCAGGTCTTCTAGCTGTATGGTAAAGTAGACTACCAATCATACTTCGATAGAGTTTAAGGTCTACAGGTTTACCATTAGGGTCATTATGTATTTTTACATTTTTTGTGACCATAGGGGTACTTATGCTTATGGAGTTATCCATTTTAAACTTCTTATTAACTCCTTAGCATATTTGGATTGATGGACATAATTTCCATCCCTAGTTTTCTTAATTTGTCATCCTAGAAAGAAGTTGAGCTCACCAACTAAGCTTATTTCGAATTCGTTTTCCATTATTTTTACAAATTCTTTTAAGAATTTTGAGTTGGTGGATCCAACAATTATATCGTCAACATAGATTTGGGCAATAAAGATGTCTTTTTCTAATGTTTTAACAAAAAGGGTTGACTCAATTTGTCCTTGGTTAAATTCCATAGAAAGGAGGTAGGTTGATAGGTGGTCATACCATGCCCTAGGTGTTTGTTTTAGTCCATACAGTGCCTTATTGAATTTGTAAACTTGTTCAGGTATTTCTAAGTCCTCAAAATCGGGGGGGGGGGGGGGGGATCGTATTTCGGAGCAGAGGGTCATCGTCGGCGCTGGAATCTCGAAGTCGGAGTTTGTCGTGGCGTAGCGCTTGAACGAAAAGCTTTGGAGCGTTAGAAAACTTTGTTGTTAAAGCATTGGGGTCGAGCCCCTTTTATAGTCCTCTATCGGGCGCCTGATGGGTTGGGGGTGCCTGACACATGCCCTCCGATCTGCGAATCCTTATCCTCGGGCTCGGTCATCTCTTATCCTCCCCACTTGGCCGCCTGATCTGATGGGGGTGCCCGTGACCTCACGGGCGCCTGATCCGCCTTGGTTCAGTTGCTTTGCAGCTGGTTTTTGGTTTTTGCCTTCACCCTTGGGCGCCCGTATCCTTACGGGCGCCTGAGCCCAATCGGGCACCTGAATCCATTCAGGCGCCTAGGCCCAGTGAAGAACCTTCTGTTGGGACCGGGTGCATGTTGACATGGATACGGGTTCGTAATTTTAAAATTAATTACGTGCAGCGGAAGATTTAGCATAAATAATTTCTCAAGTTATTTAACCACACATCTAAGCATGCAGTTTTATCTTGTGTAGACATGATCATATATTTAAAATTTTGCAGAAACGTAAACTAATTTATGTATTACCTCGCGTAACTCGAAGGAAGGGATGAGATCCAACCGTAAGCGTCCCTTGGAAGCTCCGCCTCTATTCGCGTCCACGCCGAGTATCTTCGGGATGACTTCGCAAAGCCACGAGTTTCGTGTTCTCGAGAACTACTAGATTCTCCGAGAACGCGACAAGAAAAACCAACAGAGAAGTCGGAAGACTAATTCCGGCAGCACCTTCTTCCGCCCAAGAGATGGCCGGAGCTTCCTTCTCCAGCAGCATGAGGTGGTCGGCAGGTAAAGGGCAGGGGCGGCCGACTGGTGCTCCTTGTTGGGGATGGTTGGCGCATGGCAAGAAGGGGAGAAGAGAAGGAGAGACAAAGAGAGAGAGCCTATGCCTTGGGTCCTTTATATAGTAGTCTCTCAACCATCAAGCCTCTCAAATATGGAATAACATATTCCATCTGCCAAGTTTGATTTTATATCATGGTTAAAATCATATTTTAATACATATAAAAATCAATCAAGTCTCTTCTCTCTATGGAATAAATTTCCTTATCATGGTAAATCAATCCATGATTGATTTTATAAAATAAACCAATCCATGGTTCATTTTAATTTCCATGAAAAATAAACCAAACCTTGGTTTATTATAAAACAAACCACACTTGATTTATTTTATAAATTGATCCAAAAACTTGGTTCTCTCCCTTTGTTGTGGCCGGCCAAGCAAAGAGGATGGAGGCCCTCTTTGGCCGGCCCATCCAAGCCACGCCCCAATGAATTAAACTTATTTAATTCATCTATTAAGTCTTCAAAAGACTTAGCCATTTTACGCTTCCGATGCGTCTCTGAAAAATTCAGATTCGACTTATCGTTTGGCTCAACCAAACCTAATCTCTCTTGATTGGAAAATCTAATTTTCAACTCGTTTTAAATCCCTCGGATTACTCGTAGTGCGTGTGACTAAATAGGCTTTCGATTTATGTTAGCCATCTATAATTAATCAATTATAGAACGATCATGAGTGGCACCTAGTAGTACATCATGATCCCCAATTAATCGAAAGATCAACGGTTGACCTCAGAAACAATTCTGAAACCCTTCAGCAGCTATAATGAATCGTGCCCCATTCCCTTCACCATCTTATACCCACTTGGTTCAGGACATGGTCTATGTGTGTCAGTCCCCACTAGGCTGACTACGTCACACCTAGCCCAAGTAACGTTTTCTCGTCCTACGGATTCTAATTACTCTCATGTATTTAAGAGATTCATACTCTGAACATGTCATGCTCTGGCCAGAGGCTTCGAGTAACAATCCGACGATAGGCCTCGGGTATACATCTCCTCGCAAGGAGTGGTGAATCCTTTGTAGGCTGTTCAAACATCTTCGGGCACTTCGGCTTATACCCAATCATCCTGGGTCCACACCTCCTTGGAGATGCTTGCTTAAGATGTCAAAGTATAAGTCTCCATGACCAAGATGACTTGAACACCGCAAGTCAAAGGAACATCGCACTTAAGCTGCAGTAAGAACTTCACTGACATATCTATATGTAGACTACCATATGAAGTTTTACAGCCAGTCACTCCAATGAACTAGTTCCCTTAACTAGCATTCATGTTTATCTCCGGACATCTCAATGTCACCAGCCAGTGAGAATCAGCTGATTAGAGAATAACCCATGCTAGTCTCAACAGAATTGATAGTGTCCGTATTTATCAATTCATCGACTAGGGACAATTTCAATACTTCACAATTGCACATGTAGAGATAATCACTAGTTGTGAATTCATCACAAATTCTCTCATGCTGTGAATTGTATTGCGGACATTCAGTAAATGAGTTTAAGATCTCAATCAAATACACAAACATGTATACTCAAATAGTGAATATTCATTTATTAAAATAAATGATTACAATCATAAGGCGATTGCCTTAGGACACTTCTCTCATATCACTAACAAACTCCCACTTGGCCTAATGCCAATCGCTACGGTATCCAATACCACAGGCTCTAACATGACCCTCAAACTTGCTTTGAGGCAAGCCCTTAGTTAAAGGATCCGCTAAATTCCTTTCAGTGGGAATTTTCTCAATTTGTATATCATTCCTACTTATAATCTCTCTGATCAGATTATAGCGGCGAAGCACATGTTTGGATCGCTAATGAGACCTTGGTTCCTTTGCTTGTGCAATGGCTCCATTGTTGTCGCAGTAAACCGGTATTGCTTCATCAATGGTTGGAACCACACCAAGTTCAGAGACAAACTTCTTGATCCAGACTGCTTCCTTTGCTGCTTCCGAAGCTGCAATATATTCCGCTTCCATGGTAGAATCCGCTACGGTGTCTTGCTTGGAACTCTTCCAACTTATTGCGCCTCCATTCAAAATAAATACGTATCCGGACTGAGATTTGGAGTCATCCTTATCTGTCTGGAAACTGGCATCTGTATACCCACGTATTACCATATCACCTTCTCCATATATTAGGAACACATCCTTAGTGCTTCTTAAGTACTTGAGGATTGTCTTGACAGCCGCCCAATGATCCATTCCTGGATCAGACTGGTATCTGCTTGTGACGCTCAGAGCATACGATACATCGGGCCTAGTACATAACATAGCATACATGATAGATCCTATCGCGGATGCATAAGGAATCTTATTCATGCAAATCCTCTCGTTTTCTGTGCGCGGACACATAGACTTCGAAAGGTTGATCCCATGCCTGATGGGAAGGTAACCTTTCTTGGATTCCGACATGCTAAACCTTTCTAGCACTCGGTCTATATATGTAGACTGCGAAAGACCAAGCAACCGTTTTGATCTATCTCTATAGATTCTAATCCCAAGGATATAGGTTGCTTCTCCCAGGTCTTTCATGGAGAAAGTTTTGGACAACCAAATTTTAACTGACTGTAAGACTGATATATCGTTTCCTATAAGTAATATGTCATCGACATATAACACTAGGAATACGACTGCACTCCCACTAACCTTCTTGTACACACAAGGTTCGTCAGGATTTTGTGAGAAATCAAACTCTTTGATTGTCTCATCAAAACGGATGTTCCAGCTCCTGGATGCTTGCTTTAGTCCATATATGGATCGTCGAAGCTTGCATACTTTGGTTTTATTAACCGATGTGAAACCTTCAGGTTGTATCATGTATACATCCTCAAGCAGGTTTCCATTAAGGAAAGCTGTTTTCACATCCATTTGCCATATCTCATAATCATAATGAGCTGCTATGGCCAGGAGCATCCGAATGGATTTAAGCATAGCTACTGGCGAATAGGTTTCGTCATAATCAATTCCTTGTTTCTGACGATATCCTTTTGCCACTAATCTAGCCTTAAAGGTAATAACATTACCTTCCATGTCGGTTTTCTTCTTGAAAACCCACTTGCACCCTATGGGCTTAATCCCTTCAGGTGGGTTAACCAAGTCCCATACTTGATTTTTGTACATGGAATCCATTTCCGACTTCATGGCTTCAAGCCATTTATCCCTTTCTGAATTTTTCAGAACATCTTCATAACTGATAGGTTCGTCATCGTTAATGAGTAACACGTCGTTCGATTCACTTATGAGAAATCCGTATCTCTCTGGAATATTGCGTGTCCTATCAGACCTACGAAGAAGTGGTGTTGTTTTAGGTTCAACTGATAGCTCATCATTATGAGTTATTGGTTGTGGGTCTAGACTAGGTGTCTCTGTAATGTCTATTGGAGTTTCTTGAACTTCTTCAAGTTCAATGCTACTCCCACTGTTTTCTTGTAAAAGAAATTCTTTTTCTAGAAATACAGCATGCCTTGAAACAAACACCTTTTGTTCCAAGGGATGATAGAATTGGTAACCTTTCGTTTCCTTAGGGTATCCAATAAATAGACATTTATCAGACTTAGCATCCAATTTGTCTGATACAGTCCGCTTTACATAAGCAGGACAACCCCATATCTTTAGGTGAGATAAATGAGGTTTCTTACTATTCCACGTCTCATATGGAGTAGTAGAGACTACCTTGGTCGGGACTCTGTTTAGTAAGTAAACAGCTGTCTTAAGCGCATAGCCCCAAAAGGATTTTGGAAGAGTTGCATGATTCATCATAGATCTAACCATGTCCATCAAGGTTCGGTTACACCTCTCAGATACACCATTATGCTGTGGTGTATATGGCG
>JAGFNQ010001041.1:322258-341957 GCA_024364735.1 Boesenbergia rotunda
ATTTAGGACATTAAAAAAATGAATTAGTTAGGAGTTAATCATTGCTGAGCTCCACTCGGTAGCCTCAGTTTTCTCCGACAACTCGCCTATTCGGTGTAGTTTGATAGCAAGTCAAATCCATCTGACAGATGGACTTTAGTATTTTTATTTTTATATATTTTGTCTCATGAGGCAGTGTAGTTTGATTCTCAGTTGATCGATTTTAATATGGCGATAATTATCGATATTGTTTTATAATATATGGATATCAAAAATAATATTTTAAATTTGGTTAATTTTGCATAATGTCAGAAAATAGATAATTAAATTCTACATTTATGAATAAACGGCGCGATCATGAATTTTTATTAATAAAAAAACTTCTATATATTAATCCAAATAATTATTCATATAAATTCTAAATTCTAATAGACAAAGAAAAGAAAGAATATATTGGCAAAAAGAAAAAATTTATACATACTAAAAATCTAAATTATCTTAAAGACTCAAATCTAAAATATAAAAGACAAAACTTATGAAAAATATCCTAAATACCAAACTCGATAAAATAATAAAAAAATTAAAATTACTTCTATTTTTCTCATCATTCTACCCAGGGTGGAGAAAATCTGCTCTTGAATTATTGATCATATCATCATCAAAAGCGTTGTCGATGCGTTGCGTTCTTCTTGGTGTGATGCAGCAGAAAGTTATTGAATCCATTAAGAAAGTTATTGAATCCATTAATTCATGCACAAATATCGAAAATAATTTTCTAAACATTATTGATTCACGCAAAAATATCAGAAAATAGAAAGACAAAATTTCTCATTTCTAAAAACAGAGATAGTGATTGACTCCATAAGATCAACCAACTTTGATACCAAACTGATGCAGCGAATAATTGTCAATTTCGTTGATTTACGCATGAATACCAGAAGCGACTATTAAATCCGTTCATTTGTGCATAAAAAACTCATCATTCCAAAGTATAAGACAGCGGTTAAAAATAGCATTACTTAAAAAATTTACCCTAAAACATTAAACAAGCTTCTTATATGGACTTCAATCCTAAATATGCAATGGAAAGAATAATGACGAAAAGGAAAAATTCTAAAATATACTAAAAATATAAAAATATTCTAAATAGACTCAAAAATATAAAAGATAAAAATTAATAAAAATATCCTAGATACCAAACCTGATAAAAATATAAAAAGATTTAAAATTGCTTTCTCCATTTATTTTTTTGGCCTGCATTATTAAAATTGCTTTCTCGATTTTTTTTCTAATATCAACCGATGTAGTTTATAATTATTGAATCTGTTAATTCGTGCATGAATACGAAATCGATCTTCTAAACATTGTTGATTTCGCAAAATGCCAGGAGATAGATAGCCAATCTTGATGTTTGGGGGAAAAATAGTAAATTTTTATTCATCAAAAGCTTCCTTACATTAATCCAAATAATTATTTATATAGACTCCAAACCTTAATACACAAAGAATAGAAAAATATTGATAGAAAGGAAAAATTCTAAACATAGTAAAATCTAAAATATCCAAAATGGACTCAAAATTCAAAAATATAAAATATAAAAATTATCAAAAACACCCTAAATACCAAACTCGATAAAATAAATAAAAAGATTAAAATTATTCATATGTTCCGCATCAGAATTGTTTTCTTGGACATGAGTTTGAATCGTGGAGCCGACCACCATGGAATACCCTCCCTCTTGGGGGCCTATTACGTATCTAATTTACCTGTCTGTATCTTGCTGTGGGACCAATAATACTGAATCGCTTGATATGCGTGAATCATCTTGCTCCCTTTAATAATATTTTTTTTTGTTTAGCTCTGACAATAATCTTAAATAGAATAAGATTGTTTAAAGATGGTAGTGTCTCTCTCTAGATTTGGACTTGATTTCTTGCCTATTTCAATATAAAAGATGAATCCTTTACCTTAGCGACTCATCCAAGACGACCTCACGTAATTTAGAAGGAGTAAATCACAAGGGCTTATACAGTCTTAGTCTAGCGACTTTCTTATACAAAGGGAATGAAATAATCTGAAATAGTATTTACTGTTGGTAGCTGACTTGTATCTCCTCGGTATTTGACTTAGTTGATTCACGACCGTCGGATCTTCCGGGAGGTTGCTTTCGGAGGAAACAAACTGATTGGTTTACGTCGGGGCTAGTGTTCGACACTATCTCCGTAAAACGATATTGCTCCGCTACTGGTGCTCACGGATAGCAGTAAATTGTTTCTAAGATACAACGACGTCGTCTCGGAATAGTAGCACTTCAAATTCCGAGACCGACGAACCTTTCCGTAGGCTTTTTTGGGCTCTTGATGCATAAGATGGATGAGTGTGAATACTTTTAGATTGTAATGCTTAAATGACTGAAATGATCAAGTGGAGGGATCTATTTATATTGAGTGAAGAGGTAAGTACCCTTTGATTCGGATAGATCTGGATCGTTCATAACGAAAGGGTATAACCCTTTAAAGGTCTTTAATCTCGTCCTTTGATCTGAAGAGTTATAACTCTTCAGATCCCATCTTGATCTCAGCCGCCAGATTAGAACATTTAATTCGATGTCTCAGATTGATCCTCCCTCTTCATAGTCAGATTCGAATCCGACGCTCCAGATCTTTGATCTGACGACCACCATTTGTTCGCCCAATCCAATCATCGTTCTCTACACAGTCACGTGCCACATAGGCACTGCCTCGTCACTGATATGCCACGTGCGCCACCTGATCACGGCACGTCATCGCCACGTGGAGCATAAATTAAAGCTCCTCGCGACGGTGCGAAGTGCAAAGTGCGCCAACAAAGCACCCATTGCGCGTGTGACGGGTGGCGGGCTCGCAGGTGCGAGCACCTGCTCGCCCAAGGGTAGAGACCTCTTGTGCTTTTGTATTAACAACATTAGCACAGAAACAAATATAAAGAAACACTGGACCTCGCCGGTTAGCAATGTGGGACTAAAGCTGTCACGCCCCGAGACCCAAGGAGCCGCTGATCCAATATAAAATCGGACAGCACCTCCCCTGTCCGGCGGACAATTTACACAAACACACAATATCTAAACCACACACAATATATATATTTGCATGACCACGCAGTTTAAAGGGCCTCAGGCCTCCAATCCATGCAGAAATAACAGGTATATAACTATAATCGTCGTAAAACAAATCTACGAACTCACCTGAGCTGCCAGGGGGCAGGAACAAAGCCGAAATCCCACGAAGTCCAACATAGGACTCAAAAGTACAATACCATCGAATAAAACATGAATACATGTTCGAAACATGGCAACGGAAGCAAAGTATATAACATAGGGTCCATAAGCAAAACAACGTAAAATAAAACCAAGCAGAGCTCCTCTGGAGCTGGGGACTGGCTGCTAGGGATCTCCTAGCAGGCATCAACCTGAAATAAAATGTATGGCAACGGGGTGAGTCCATAACTCAGCGGATACCCAACAGATATGCATAGAAGGTTATACTAACAACAAGAGTTCCGCTAATAAAGTCTCATATCAACAATAGGGAAAGACTGGAACTGAAAACACTGGGTAGATACATACCTGAATCCATCTAACCTGGAAAGAGGGTAATAAATACCAAAAGAAGACAAATAGGCATATAGTCTCAGATAACAAGTCTCCAGTATATGCGATGTCAAACAAGTGCAGCAAATAAGTGCAGCAAACAATGCACAATGCAAAATATGCACATGGTGCAATGCCATGGTCACCCCCTAACTCCAGTCAAGCCACCGAGACAGGCGATACTGTGTCGGCCGAGTGGGTAGAGCTGTGACACTGTACGCACTCTGCCATCACTGCTCCTGAGTGACCGAGTGGACAGGATGCTGTCGGGGGACCGCCCCCCTACCCCATGTATATATGAGGGAGCGTCGCTCTCATCTCCTCTAGTCTATGGGAAGAGAAGGGATCTCCGCCTGCTACCACGCTCCGAAACCGCTACCCCTGAGCGGTCGAGCGGAGCAGTACAGAGCAAATGCACACACCCAACGGTATCCACTAACCCATGAGTGGCCGTGTGTGCATAACATGTACCGGAAGACGATAGGCTCAACCACAAGGGAGTCGCTGATCGCCGGCATGCAACAATGCAAGGATGGTGTATGATAGATACACATACCTCCCTCCCAAGTCGTCAGTATACTAGGTCTCAGTCTGAAATCCTATAACAGGAAATACAGTTAACCTACAAGGTATACTGGCCGAAAACTACAGATCCCTCAAGGTCAAAGGCAGGAGATACCTCACGATCTCTAAGCATACATATAGATATGACACTACCTGATACTGTATGGAACTAACAGCATAATAACTCAGGGATAAACCACAGGTATCTAGGACAGGCATAATAAACAGGGAGTCAACAAGTATCCAGAATAGGCATACTAACCAGGGATAACTAACAAGTATCCAAGACAGGCATAATAACCAGGGATAACTAACAAGTATCCAAGACAGGCATAATAACCAGGGATAACTAACAAGTATCCAAGACAGGCATAATAACCCAGGGATAACTAACGAGTATCCAGAACAGGCATAATAAACAGGGATAGCGTATGATCTTACTGCTATCTATAACAGGCTATGCATAACAAGATGACAATATCTAAAAGATAAGTCAAAGGGTACCCGCCTCAAAGTAGATGCTCGTATCAGCAAGAACCTTCCGTCTGATAATCAGTAATGACAAATCCAATCAATGCCCTGTGTTAAAGGCATATTATTTAGCTACAAAAATCTATAATTTATAGCTAACAAGCTATCTCAAGTAATTAGGATCTTTCTAGTTATCATCGTTTCATCTAATTAATCATAATTAGATGATTAACCCTTATTTATCCCATATTACCCCGAATAGATTCCAAAGTTTTTAAACTTGAATTTATCAAATTAACTCATTAGGCTTACATACCAAATAAAACCTAACCCGTAGGTTAATCAATAGCTCTTCCAGAAGCAAAAGAAACACTTTCATCCATTGATCAACTTATCAACCTAGTAATTCCTTCATCAATCGAATAATCATTTAATTAATTCAACACAGTTATGAATTAATGATCCAACTAATAAATTCAACAAATAAGGAATCCATCTAGTTCATCCTTTACAACACTATTCAAACTCTAAACTTACCGTAAAGCTCAATCCATACTTTAATCTCCAAACAAACCATGGCAAATCTCCATCTTGAAGCATACGACCAAAGGAGCAAGACCAAACCTCCAGCCACCTCCAAGAAGCTCACGGCACAGTATCAATCCATTCAACTTCAGATCAAAAGCCTTAACAAAGGAGAACATATGATAGAAACCAGTGTAGAACAAATCCAAAACAACCAAACCCAAGCAATATTCGAAACCAACTCAAAATCCCGAAAGATTTCAAGACCAGATCTCATGGATACCTAAGAGCATCCTAAAATAGATCAAATCACCAAGTCTAACACAGAGAGCCCATAGGCAATCCAAACATTCAATCCGATTTGAGCTGTAGCCTACCAAACAGAACCCAAATAGAAGCAATAATAATTCGTGATCCCAAAACCGAGAGTTGCTACAAGGGAACCCAAATCCGAATAGAACCCCTACTAATCCAGACTAATCTATCAACATATACATCCAAGGTCTCAAGATTGAAGCAAGCTTTACCTCAGTGATGGCTGGCACGAACCGCTCGCTCAAACCCGAGGATCACAGCAACCCTCGCAGTCGCCGGCTCCTCCCTACGTTAGCTTCTTCCAGCTTCAACCTATTGCCCTGAATCCGGCGAGAGGTGGAGTGGAGCAGAGTCCACGGGATAGGGTCGCCGGCCCTGGGATGCGCTGGTTTCGTGTGGGAGATGATCGAGTGGGCGAGGCGGCTGCGGTGGGTGATCGAGCAGCGAGAGGTGGAGCGGCCGAAGCCACTGCCCTAACAGCCCCTTTTTATGTTGGTCTTTTGCCATTTAGCCCCTGTAGTTTAGGTTATAACTTTCTCTCCTTTAAAACTTTGAGTTATTGCAGTTAAGCCCTCAAAACTTAAGTTTCAAAACGATATAACCCTCTTACTTTAGTTTGGGTCTCGGAAACCGTAAATCTTCTTCCGAAAAATTTTTCTGGACCGCGTCAAAAGTGTCGGATTTAACAAAAGCCCCATCTTTTTTCTTAATGTTCATTTGAGCGTATCTTGAACAATTAATTTCTCATTCACCCTTAATCGATTTTGAGCAAATAAATAGTCTAGATTTATCTACGCGAAACGTAGATTTCAATTTTGAAGTCAAACTTGACTTTCAACGATTGATGACATCAAAATTTTACTTTGCAAAATCGTATCCAACAATCCCTCACATGAATGGAAATTAATGCATATATTGCATGTATGCATGCTGACACTTTAAAAGAGTCCAATCGATAAGTCAATGAATCGGGAAAGGTAGCTTGTAACTTTGAACCTTCCGTAGTGGAATGTTATCGAGCATACTAGGCTGCGTAGTGAATGTGATGTCTTGAACTGCTCAGCTGTTGATGTATACTCAGACAATAACACCCACACAGAGACTTATCTCACCCACTTTTGGTTCTCATGGTTGGTTCCGTTTCGGCCATGGACACCATCTTGGATTCATGAGTGTTTCATTGAAGCGGTTTGTCTTCACACTCATATAGGTGGCACTTCTATCAAGAGTATCCTACAATACTCCACCTTAAAGGTATAGAAGTCATTAAAAGCATAAGCTTATCCTCACTACATGTGGTAGGACAACACCAAATCATCCTAGGATTGGGATAGTAGAGATAATTATTTCTCTTGTGTTGTTACACAATTTCTGTAACTTCATTGTCTCATTGAACCAAGATCTTGGGATCTCCAGTCAACAAGGTTGGGTTACCGCTACAGTCGTTTTTAGTTGTAGATTTTCAATCCCATTCCTCTTTATGAGCAGTATACTTGATCTCGATTTAGCCCCTTTGTTAGGGGATCTGCCAAATTATCCTTAGATTTGACATAATCGATTGCAATCACTCCGTTCGAGATCAACTGCCTAATGGTATTATGTCGACAATGTATATGTCGTGACTTACCATTATACATACTACTCTGTGCCCTTCCAATTGTCGATTGACTATCACAGTGGATAAGTACGGCGGGCACAGGTTTTGTCCAGCTTTGAATATCTTTCAAGAAATTCCGCAGCCATTCAGCTTCTTCAGCTGCTTTGTCAAGTGCTATAAACTCAGATTCCATTATTGACCGAGCTATTCATGTCTGCTTAGTGGATTTCCAAGATACTGCTCTCCCACCGATCGTGAATACATATCCACTATTGGATTTGGAGTCTTTTATATCGGAGATCCAATTAGCATCGCAATATCCCTCCAAGACTGCGGGATACCTTCCGTAATGTAATCCATAGTTCATAGTATATTTTAAATATCTAAGAACTCGCATCAGTGCTTTCCAATGAGTGTCGTTTGGATTGCTCGTAAAACGACTCAGTTTGTTGACCACACAGGCAATATCCGGACGAGTACAATTTGTGAGATACATCAAACTGCCAATTATCCGGGAATATTCCAATTGCGATATGGGTTCACCATAGTTTTTCGCTAAGTGTTGACTTAGATCCATAGGTGTTTTTACAGTAGAGAGATCGTATGCATTGAATCTTTTTAATATTGACTGTACATAATGGGATTGTGTTAAAACTATCCCATCGGACGCCCTGAGAATTTTAATTCCCAATATGACATCTGCTAGACCCATATCTTTCATGTCGAAACTATTGGTCAACATTTTCTTAGTACTCATGATGATATCATGATTACTTCCCATTATGAACATGTCGACTACGTATAAACAGACTATTACATAACTCTTAGGTGTGCTTTTGACATAAATGCATTTGTCACATTCATTTATTTTGAATTCGTTTGACATCATTATTTTGTCAAATTTTTCGTGTCATTGCTTTGACGCTTGTTTAAGTCCGTACAACGACTTAACAAGTCGACACACCTTTCCCTCAGTACCAAGAGCTATGAACCCCTTGGGTTGCTCCATGTAGATTTCTTCTTCCAACTCACCATTTAAGAAAGCAGTCTTAACATCCATTTGGTGTATTTCAATGTCATACAATGCTGCAATGACTATCAACACTCGTATGGACGTAATCCTTGTCACCAGTGAGTAGGTATCGAAGTAATCAAGGTCTTCCTGTTGCTTGTACCCTTTAGCTACAAGTCTGGCCTTATACTTGTCAACCGATCCATCTGCTTTATACTTGCGTTTTAGTATCCACTTACAACCTAATGGTTTAGTACCAGAAGGAAGGTCTACTAAGTCCTAAGTATGGTTATTCATAATGAACTCAATTTTACTATTGACAGCTTCTTTTCACAATGGGGCGTCGGGACTATAGAGAGCTTCGCTTAGTGTTCTTGGGTCCATTTCTGACATGAATGTCATGAAATCTGGCCCGAACGATTTCTCAACTCTAGCCCGTTTGCTCCGACGTGGCTCTTTGCTTTGATCGTCAATAGCCCTTTTATGACAACTAAGTTCTGGAACATTATCTTTGTTAGAACTTCCGTTGTCATTTTTTTGAACGTTTTCCTTCTTATTTGGGAACACGTCTTCAAAAAATATTGCATTCCGAGATTCTATGGTTGTACTCACATGAATATCAGGAATGTCTGACTTATGAACTATGAAGCGATATGCACTACTATTTTGGGTATATCCGACAAATATTGCATCGAACGTTTTAGGTCCGATCTTAACTTGCTTTGGCTTAGGTAGTTCGACCTTTGCTAAGCACCCCCCACACTTTCAAGTATTTGTACAATGGCTCGCGACCTTTTCATAGTTCATATGGTGTTTTATCAATTTTCTTGTGAGGGATTTTGTTGAGAATGTGGTTTGCTGATAATATGGCTTCCCCCCCCCCCCCAAGTTCTGGGGTAAGCCTGAATTTATCAACAAGGCATTCATCATTTCCTTTAGTGTCCGATTTTTACGTTCGGCAACACCATTCGATTGAGGTGAGTAAGGTGTCGTTGTCTGATGGATAATTCCAGATTCTGAACAGAATTCATCAAACGGTGCACCATATTCTCCACCTCTATCGCTACGAATTATTTTAATTCATTTTTCAAGTTGATTTTCAATTTCCGTTTTATAGGTTCTGAAAACTTCTAGGGTTTCGTCTTTACTTTTTAAAAGAAAGACATAACAGAACCTCGTGCAGTCATCGATAACAGTGATGAAGTACTTTTTACCTCCTCTAGTTTGCACGAATTTCAAGTCACATAGATCACTATGTATTAATTCTAGAGGAGTCGTTGACCTTTCCACCGAATGAAAAGGTAGTCTCATCATTTTCGCCTCCACGCACACTTCGCATTTGTGTGTTTCGTCAACATCGATGTTCGGTAATAAATTTAGTTTGACGAGACGTTTCAGAGTATTATTATTGACATGCCCAAGCCGATCATGCCATAAATTAAAACACTCAACAACATAGCTGGAAGCTTTTAATTTATTACCATCAAAATTACGGTGTACAGTCATTACAACCATCTTGAACAAATTTTGTTCTAAATACCCCTTTCCTACGAAGACACCGTTCTTCGTAAGCACAAAGTTGTTGGATTGGAACACTAGTTTGAATCCGGCTTTAACAAGTGTCAATCTAGAAACTATGTTCTTCCTGATGTCGGAAACATGGAGCACATCAATGAGAGTTAACTCTTTCCCAGACGTCATTTTTAGAGCAACTGTCCCGAGTCCGACAATTGAGGACGTCGTGGAGTTGCCCATATAGAGCTTTCTTCCACTTATCGGGGTGTACTTGGAGAACATTGCCTTGTCCGAACAGACGTGGCAGGTTGCTCCAGTATCGATCCACCAATGCTTCGGGTTGTCCACCAAGTTGGCTTCGAACACGACCGCAGTGAGATCCAGAGCGCTGAGATCTATGTCAGCGGAGGTTGCGACTTGGTTCGCAATATTCTTCTGGCTCTTGGTTGTCTTTTTGGGCATCTGCAGTCTTTGGACATGTGTCCTGACTTTCCACAATTGTAGCACGCACCCTTGAACCTTTTGCCTTGAGCCTTCTGGTTTGGTTGCTTCGACTTCTTGGCTTTTGGTTCCGTTAGGTTGGACATCTCGTCGACTGTTTGCTTTGTTCCTCTAGAGTCCGATAATTTTCGATTATCCTCCTCTATTCGCAGCCGCAGGATGAGGTCTTCAAGTCCCATCTCCTTCTACTTATGCTTTAGGTAATTTTTGAAATCCTTCCATGACGAAGGGAGTTTCTCGATTCCCGCAGCAACTTTGAATGACTCGTTCAGTGGCATTCCTTCGGCGTCCAGATCATGCATTATCAGTTACATGTCTTGGACCTGAGACATGACACTCTTGAAATCCACCATTTTGAAATCCAGAAATCGGCCGACGATGAATTTCTTCAGTTTGGCGTTTTCGATTTTGTATTTCTTCTCCAGCGATCCCACAGTGACTTGTCCGTCTCCATCATGCAATATACATTATATAGCGCATTGTCCAACGCATTAAGAACGTAATTGCAACACAGGAAGTCTCCGTGTGACCATGCATCGCGAGCAGCCTGGCTCCCAGAATTATCTTCCGTAGCGGCTGGCGAGTCTTCACGCAGGAACCGTACAAGGTTCAGCGTGGTCAGGTAGAACAACATCTTCTGCTGCCATCTTTTGAAGTCGGCTCCATTAAATTTCTCCGGCTTCTCGGCGCGAGGGACGACGGTTGGTACATCATTGATTCTGGCCATATCAGTTTGCCGAATATCGTTTTACGATTGTTGGTAGCTGACGTAATTTAGAAGATTAAAATTGCTTTCTCCATTTATTTTTTTAGCCTGCATTATTAAAATTGTTTTCTCGATTTTTTCTAATATCAACTGATGTAGTATATAATTATTGAATCTGTTGATTCGTGCATGAATACCGAAATCGATCTTCAAAACTTTGTTGTTTTTGCAAAATGCAAGGAGATAGATAACCAATCTTGACTTTTGGGGGAAAAAATAGCAAATTTTTATTAATCAAAAGCTTCCTTACATTAATCCAAATAATTATTTATATAGACTCCAAATCTTAATACACAAAGAATAGAAAAAATATTGATAGAAAGGAAAAATTCTAAACATACTAAAATCTAAAATATCCAAAATGGACTCAAAATCCAAAAATATAAAATATAAAAATTATCAAAAACACCCTAAATACCAAACTCGATAAAATAAATAAAAAGATTAAAATTATTCATATGTTCCGCATCAGAATTGTGTTCTTGGACATGAGTTTGAATCGTGGAGCCGACCACCATGGAATACCCTCCCTCTTGGGGGCCTATTACGTATCTGATTTACCTGTCTGTATCTTGCTATGGGACCAATAATACTGAATCGCTTGATATGTGTGAATCATCTTGCTCCCTTTAATAATATTTTTTTGTTTAGCTCCGACAATAATCTTAAATAGAGTAAGATTGTTCAAAGATGGTAGTGTCTCTCTCTAGATTTGGACTTGATTTCTTGCCTATTTCAATATAAAAGATGAATCCTTTACCTTAGCGACTCATCCAAGACGACCTCACGTAATTTAGAAGGAGTAAATCACAAGGGCTTATACAGTCTTAGTCTAGCGACTTTCGTATACAAAGGGAATGAAATAATCTGAAATAGTATTTAGTGTTGGTAGCTGACTTGTATCTCCTCGGTATTTAACTTAGTCGATTTACGACCATCGGATATTCCGGGAGGTTGCTTTCGGAGGAAGTAAACTGATTGGTTTACGTTGAGGCTAGTGTTCGACACTATCTCCGTAAAATGATATTGCTCCTCTACTGGTGCTCACGGATAGCAGCAATTCGTTTCCAAGATACAACGACGTCGTCTCGGAATAGTAGCACTTCAAATTCCGAGATTGGCGAACCTTTCTGTATGCTTTTTGGGCTTTTGATGCATAAGATGCATGAGTGCGAATGCTTGAATGAATGAAATGATCAAGTGGGCGTATCTATTTATATTGAGTGAAGAGGTAAGTACCCTTTGGTTTGGACAGATCTGGACCGTTCATAACGAAAGGGTATAACGCTTTAAAGGTCTTTTAATTTCTTCCCTTGATCTGAAGAGTTATAACTCTTCAAATCCCATCTTGATCTCAGTCGCCAAATTAGAACATTTAATCCGACGCCTCAGATTGATCCTCCCTCTTCACAGTCAGATTCGAATCCGACGCTCCAGATCTTTGATCCGACGATCACCATTTGTTCGCCCAATCCTGTCATCGTTTTCTACACAGTCACGTGCCACATAGGCATTGCCTCGTCACCGACATGCCACGTGGTGCCACCTGATCATGACACGTCACACCGACATGCCACGTGACATCACCTGATCACGACACGTCATCGCCACGTGGAGCATAAATTAAAGCTCCTCAATGCTGCTCGCGAAGTGCAAAGTGCACCAACAAAGCGCCCATTGCGTGCGTGCGCGCGTGGCGGGCTCGCATGTGCGAGCACCTGCTCGCCTAAGGGTAGAGACCTCTTGTGCTTTTGTATTAATAACATTAGCACAGAAACATATATAAGGAAATACTGGCTCTCGCCGGTTAGCAATGTGGGACTAAAACCCCATCTTTTTCCTTAATGTTCATTTGAACGTATCTTAAATAATTAATTTCTCATTCACCCTTAATCGGTTCTGAGCAAATAAATAATCCAGATTTATCTACACGAAACGTAGATTTCGATTTTGAAGTCAAACTTAACTTTCAATGATCGATGACATCAAAATTTTACATTGCAAAATCGTATCCAACATTTACACCTACCAAAAATTGAACCATATATCTCTGGTAGCAAACCATGTCCGTGTACCAATTTGGCTAGACACGTAGGGGCTTCTGGCCTATTGCAATGGTCACTGCATGAGTGGATATAAAACGGTATTATTTCACTTAAATGCATATAATTTCTCCAAGTAGTGTAAAATGGTATATTTCACATAAGTCCATATAATTTAAGGGCAATTATTTATTCAGTATAAAACACCTTAAAGGAGTTTGAAAGGTTGAAGTTGTTTAAATATAAGGAATATATACTTGAGATGAATGATTGAGAATGAAAATATTCATACAAAAGAAACGAAGAAAAGAAGAAAAGAAGAAAAAAAGAAAGTTCCTTTTGCAAGGGAAGAAATGAGTACTCCAAAAAAGAAAGTTTGATTTGAGTAGTAAGTAAATTAGATCGGGAGATTTAGATTCGAAGATCTTATATATTGAAATATATATGATGTGTTTCGAAATCCGTTTCTAAGAAGAATGTTGAACTAGGAGTTTCCTTCGAGGATGAAGATGAACACGGGAGGAGCATGATTGGCAAAAACTACAATTGCACGATTGCTATCATGAAATAAAATAATTGATCTCTTAGGGATTGTAAAATCATGTACCGGTTGAAATCGTGAAATAGATTATCTAGAAAATCACAAATTGCAAGAATTGTGAAAGAAAGAAATGAGTCAAGAGCACATGAGAAGTTGAAGAAGAAATCTGAATTTATGATTCTAGAATTGTGGTTTCGCCATGATGACCGTTGACATCTAAGTACTATTTACTTTCCCACCTCAATATTTGATCACATGTAGGTAGTCTATCCCAGATATCGATATAGACTTTTAGAATTATACCGACGTACATTCCTAAACACAATGCCTACTTTCAAGGTAGCATTGCTAAAGTAACCGCTTTCTTAGGGAAGCTCCTATCATGATGCTCCACGGTCCTCTAAGTGCATGTTATCCCCTACTTCGTGATGCTGAATCTGTTAGTGATATGAGAGAAGTGTCCTAAGGCAATCGCCTTATGATGTAAACATTTATATTAATAAATGATAATTCACTATTTGAGTATACATGTTTTGTGTATTTGATTGGGATCTTAAACTCATCTACTGAATGTCCGCAATACAATTCACAGCATAAGAGAATTTGTGATGGGATCACGACTAGTGACTATCTCTAATGTGCAATTGTGAAATATTGAAATTGTCCCTAGTCAATGAATTGATAAAAACGGACACTATCAATTCTGTTGAGACTAGCATTGGTTATTCTCTAATCAGCCGATTCTCACTGGCTGGTGACATTGGGATGTCCGGAGATAAACATGGATGCTAGTTAAGGGAACTAGTTCATTGGAGTGACTAGCTGTAAGACTTCATATGGGAATCTACATGTAGATATGTCAATGAAGTTCTTACTGCGACTTAAGTGCGATGTTCCTTTGACTTGCGGTGTTCAAGTCATCTTGGTCATGGAGACTCGTACTTTAACATCTTAAGCAAGCATCTCCAAGAAGGTGTAGACCCAGGATGATTGGGTATAAGCCGAAGTGCTCGAAGATGTTTGAACAGCCTACAAAGGATTCACCACTCCTTGCGAGGAGTTGTATACCCAGGTCTATCGTCGGATTGTTACTCAAAACCTCTGGCCAGAGTATATCATGTTTAGAGTGCGAGTCTCTTAAATACATGAGAGTAATTAGAAATCCAAAGGACGAGAAAGACACTACTTGGGCTAGGTGTGACGTAGTCAGCCTAGTGGGGACTGACACCATAGACCGTGTCCTGAACCAAGTGGGTATAAGGTGGTGAAGGGAATGAGGCATGATTCATTAGAGCTGCTGAAGGGTTTCAGAATAATTTCTTCTGAGGTCAAACCGTTGATCTTTCGATTAATTGGGGATCATGATGTACTACTAGGTGCCACTCATGATCGTTCTATAATTAGTTAATTATAGACGGCCAACATAAATCGAAAGCCTATTTAGTCACACGCACTACGAGTAATCCGAGGGATTTAAAACGAGTTGAAAATTGGATTTTCCGATCAAGAGAATTAAGTCGAATCTGAGTTAATCAGAGGCGCAATGGAAGCTAAAAATGGCTAAGTCTCTTGAAGGCTTATTGGGCGAATTAAATGAGTTTAATTCGCGACCGGTTCAGGTTGGTTTGGCCGGCCAAAGAGGGTGCTAACCCTCCTTGTGGTGGCCGGCCATTAAAGGGAGATTAAACCAATTTAATTGGTTTAATTAATAAAATAAATCTAGTGTGATTTGTTTTATAAATTATGGATAAATAAATTTGTATAAAGAAATTTATATAAATAAAATTTATAGAAATTTATTCTTTTATGGAAGATTAAAATAATCCATGAATTGGTTTATTTTAATTTTATAAAATCAATTATGAATTGATTTTTCCATAATAAGAAAGTTTATAAATTTCTTATAAAAATTTATTCCATAATTTAAAGAGAAGAAGAATTAGTTTTATTATAAATTGGTTTATAATAAAGACTCGGTTTAAACGGAATAATTAATAAGAAAATTTATAAGATAAATTTCTTATAACTAATTCCGTTAATTCCGTTAATTCGGTTTAGAGGGAAACATAGCAAAGGAGTTGCTACTATATAAAGGAACCAAAGGCTAGCCCTTATTCCAATCAATTAATCAAGAGATTAATTATTCTCTCCCTCTCTCTCTTAATCTCTCCTCTCCTCCTTCTCCCTCTCTTCCCTTAGGGCCGGCGCCCACCCTAGCTCCCCTAGGGCCGGCGCCCAACCTACATCCAAGGTGGTGGAGGCCGTGAGCTTCAAGAAGAAGAAGGAGAACCCGAACACGAAGAAGAAGAAGCGGATAGCGATTCCTCTCTTCCCGGAATTCGATTCCGTTACTTCATTGGTTAGTTTCCTAATTTTTTCTCTTGTTCTTCTAAGTTGTGCCTTCCGAGAATCTAGTAGTTCTCGTCGGCACAAAACTCGTGACTTTGCGAAGTCATCCCGAATAGAACTCGGCGTGGACGCGAATAGAGGCGAAGCTTCCAAGGGACGCTACGGTTGGATCTCGTCCCTTTTCTTCGAGTTACGAGAGGTATAATGTAAATTAGTTTACTTTTCCGCAAAGTTTTATTTTATGATTATGTCAACACACTATAAGGTTGCATGCTAGATACGAAGTTAAAATAATTTAGGAAATTATTTTATGCAAATTCTTCCGCTGCACGTAAAAATTTAAAATTTTACGAACTCGTATCCTTGTCGACATGCACCCGGTCCTAACAGAATCAGGGTAAATCCATTTAGCTCCGTAATAGTCAATGGTGCCCTCATGAGGTTTTGGACTCTTCCGTGATTAACCCCTCACATCTCGGTCTTTATAGGGTAGAGATTTGGGTCTACCTTTCGATCCTTCCCCACATCTCATGGGATATGAAGATGCATGATTAGTGTCATAATCATGTATGCACAATAAAGCTGAATCATTGAATAAACATATCATGCGATAAAGAAAGATAAGTAGAAATATACTTCAAATGTCAACAATACATCAGACTACTTTCTTATCTTGGAATCTAGAGTACTAGTTCAGGGAGTTAGAGTTACAACCAAGAGATGAAGAAGAAGACATCATGCTGATGCAGTCTGGCCCTGATTGTTGTTTTGGTGTTGACATCGATTTTAGTTTAGGTGGATGATTATTGATTATGATTAAGTCCTGATCGGGATCAGACATGGTATGAAAAGTCCTATCTTGGAGGGCTAGGTGAAAAGTCCTAACTTGGAGCGTTAGGTGCAAATTCCCATCTTGGAGAATTAGGTGAAAAAAGTCCTGGCTTGGAGGGTCAGGCCCTAGCTTGGAGGGCTAGGTTTGGAAAGTCCTAATCCGGAAGAGTTTGGTGAAAAGTCCTAGCTTGGAGGGCTAGGTGAAAAGTCCTAACTTGGAGGGTTAGTTGCAAATTCCCAACTTGGAGGGTTAGGTGAAAAATCCTTAGCTTGGAGGGCTAGGTTGGAGCCCCTGGATCGGTCTGGTGATCGATCAGGGAGTTGACACGGTGCTCCTTCGTGGATCGGTCTGGTGACCGATCCAGCGATGACTGATCGGTCTGGTGACCGATCAGGGTGTATGCGTTTCACCCACTGCTTTGCTCCTGATCGGTCTGGTGATCGATCAGGGAGCAAACAGTGAGGTTGAGTTCCCTTGCTGAGCTGCTCCTGATCGGTCTGATGACCGATCAGGATCACTGTGCAGATCGTTCTGGAGAATGATCCAGCATCGCAGGTTCCTCTCTATGATCGATCAGGACGGAGCCTGATCGGTCAGGTCACGACCTGATCGGTCTGGTGACCGATCAGGATGTTTCCTGATAGGTCCGGTGATCGATCAGGAGGTCTGGACTACGAAGCTCAGAAATCGCCCGATAAAGGGGTGGATCGGTCGGGTGATCGATCCACAACCTGGGATCGGTCTGGTGATCGATCCAGGAGAGTCCCAAAGAAATCACGATTTCTAATCGAGCGTTGGGGACCGATCAGGATGGAGCCTGATCGGTCTGGTCCCAGCCTGATCGGTCTGGTGACCGATCAGGAGGCTCTCTGATCGGTACGGTGACCGATCACTTTAATTCAAAATGTACTGTCAGACGCTCTGATCGCGTCTGTACGTATCCGATTCTCTGCGCTTAACATCTGATACATGATATGCTGTTTGATATGCTGCTCTAACACACTGATTAAGCTGCAGGTGATAGGGGAGGATTCAAACACTCAAGGAGAAGTCAATGGAGGCTTTCCTTGGAGCAGGTTTGTCCGTTTTCCATCTCAGGTTGCAACGGCCGGAGCTGCAGACTGGAGCTGCTGATTGGAGCTTGGCTGAGGGGAGCTCAGGAAGTCCAGGGAGGGCTCAGTGGTAGTTGGCGTTGGCAGGGAAGCAGCTGGAGGCTGCAGGAGATGCTGTCACCTGGTGCTGAGTGGAGAAACAAAAGGGCGGAAGAAGGCTTCGTTGAAGAAGAAGTTCGGAGTTCTTGCTGCGCCTTGTGTTCTCCACATCTAGCTTGCGCGTTCTGAAGTTTCATCACCTTGAGCAAGCTACTGCAATCTTGAAGCAATCATCCATTACTTGAGCGCTTAAAGGAGAGAACAAGAGGCTTGGAGTCCGACATCGGGAAGACGCGAGGAAGGGTTTCTTGCGTGAGATCGCCGCTGGGTGGAGCTCAGGAAAGCTTGCTGTGTTCTTGTCCTTGCTAAGTGTTTGAGTAAGATCCTTCTTGTTGTTTCATTGTGCTTAAACATATATCTGTGATTGAAACGCTGTGGAGAGATTTCTCCACCGAGAAGGAGGTTGCTTTCTATCCGGTGATAACCGGGGCTTGATCTGCTGACGATCAAGGGATCGCCCACCTTAAGGGCACGCCAAGGAGTAGGGGCAAGTTATCCCCGAACCTTGTAAACCCTCCTTGTTAGCGATCTTGCTAGTGTGTCTAATTTGCTTTCGTTCTCTGTTTTCTGCTTACTCTGTGATTATTTTTTCCACTGTGCTACTGATAAGTTTGAGTGCAGAAATTCGATTAGTGCCAAAGGTCTAAGTGATTGGCTATATTCACCCCCCTCTCTAGCCATCCGGGTTCCAACAAGTGGTATCAGAGCTTGGGGCTCTGTTCACAGCTTAACATCCAAGAGTTATCAACAAGATGGCGTTGAGAGAAGGATTTTCCACCACCCGACCTCCTTTCTTTGATGGCGCTGATTTTCAATATTGGAGATCAAAGATGGAGTATTACTTGAAGATGGATATCCACACTTGGTTCGCGGTGAAGGAGGGCTTCACCCCTCCGAAGGATGATGAAGGCAAAGAACTTGAGTCGTGGAGATGGACTGCCGAACAAACTCGAAAGAGTGAAGCCGACGCGAAGGCGGTTGTCACTCTACAATGCGGCTTGAACAAAGACCAACTCATCAAGGTTGGTCCTTTCACAAGTGCAAAGGACTTGTGGAATAAACTCATTGAGCTTCACGAAGGCACCCGAGACTCAAGAATTGCGAAGAGGGATTTGTTCCTCAACCAACTCCAAAATCTCTCCATGAAGGAGAATGAATCGGTAAGTGAGCTACATAGCCGGTTCAAGGAAGTCCTCAATGGGCTTCATTCAATTGATGAAAAGGTCGAGAATCGCGACCTTGTGAGGTATGTCTTGAAAGCCTTTCCAAGGAATGCTTTGTGGTCATCCATGGTGGATGCCTACAAAGTTTCCAAGGATCTATCCATTGTAAAGTTAGATGATTTGTTTTGTGTAATGGAATTGCATGAAATGACTAACAAAGGCTCCAAGGAGAAGGGGATTGCCTTAGTTGCAGGGGATCGATCCAACAAGAAGAAGAAGGAGAAGAAGAAGGAGAAGAAGAAGGAGAAGGAGGTCTCTTCATCTTCATCCTCTTCCGAATCCGAGTCCGATTCCGAGGAAGATGGCAGCGGCTCCTCATCCTCCGAGATGACAAACTTTGTGAGAAGGATGATGAGAAGGGGTCGACGCTTCAAGAGTAGAGGTAACGCTAGTGAAGCTAAACTTGATAAAACTAATGCCTCTTGCTTTGAGTGTGGTAGGAAAGGGCATTTCAAGAATGAGTGCCCCGAAACTAAAGAAGAAGGAGGAGAAATCCAAAAAGAAAGAAGAAAAATTCAAGAAGAAGAAGAAGGCCTTGAAGGCCACTTGGGATGAGTCATCCTCAAGCTCATCCGATGAAGAGAAGGAGGAGAAGAGCACAAGGCATGTGACACTCATGGCTCTAGGA
>JAGFNQ010001041.1:346119-418619 GCA_024364735.1 Boesenbergia rotunda
GTGAACATGAAGAACATCCGGAAGTTGGCCAACAAGGGATTAGTTCGTGGCTTACCAAGCATCAAGTACGAAAAAGACAAACTTTGTGATGCATGTCAAATGGGTAAGCAAACAAAGTCTGCTCATAAAGGTAAAAGCGTTGTAAGTACTTCTACTGCATTAGATTTACTTCACATGGATCTATTTAATTGTAATACTATCATATCATTGAATGGAAGTAGATATTGCTTTGTGATCATTAATGATTTCACTATATATACATGGACTTACTTTTTAAAATATAAGGACCAAATCTTAGATGTTTTCATTTCTTTTTGTAGGAGGGTAGAAAATGAGAAATCATTAACAATTAAGATAATTAGAAGTGATCATGGAGGTGAATTTCAAAATCAGAGATTTTTAGAATTTTGTCAGGATAGAGGGTATAGACATGAGTTCTCTACTCCTAGGACACCACAACAAAATGGTGTTGTAGAGAAGAAGAACCATGTTCTACAAGAGGCTGCACGAAGCATGCTTAATGAGTACTCACTCCCGAGTTACTTATGGGTCGAAGCTGTAAATACAGCTTGCTATGTGCAAAACTGGGTCCTCATTCATAGGTTTTTAGGAAAGACTCCCCATGAGCTTTGGTTTGGGAAACCACCTACAGTTAAACACCTTCGGGTGTTTGGTTGTAAGGTGTTCATCCTAAACACCAAGGGCCACCTTGGAAAGTTCATGGCAAAGGTTGATGAAGGGATACTAGTCGAGTACTCTCTCGTTAGCAAAGCCTATCGAGTCTACAACAAGAAGTCTAGACTGGTTGAGGAGTCTTCTGATGTTGTATTTGAAGAAATTCCAAAAGTCAATGGTCAATCAGAAGATGAAGTCCAATTCGAACTTAGGAGACTAAGTTTGAATGAAAGTCCAAATGTTGTTGATGGTGATGAATCCGATGACGGTGAGCCTAGACAATCCATAGATCAGCTGGATCCTGAGGCTGAACTTGTGTCTAGTGAGCCCATTCACGAAGCACCACCAACACCAAGACAAACTAGATTAGCCTCTAGTCATCCCCAAGACCAAATTGTTGGAGACATCCATCATGGGGTTAGAACTAGATCATTCTTCCGGAATGAGGCTAATGAAGTTGCCCTAATTTCCGAAATTGAACCTAGAAAAATTGATGAAGCATTAAATGATCCCGATTGGATTATTGCAATGCAAGATGAACTAGGTCAATTCGAAAGGAGTCAAGTTTGGGACTTAGTCCCTAGACCTAAGAAGACCACCATCATTGGAACCAAATGGGTCTTCAAAAACAAGTTGAACCATAAGGGGGAAATCATTAGAAACAAGGTACGCTTGGTAGCCAAGGGCTATAGTCAGGTTGAAGGCCTTGATTATGATGAAACCTATGCTCCCGTGGCACGATTAGAATCCATTCGATTGATGCTAGCATTTGCAGCACATCGTGGCTTCAAATTATACCAAATGGATGTCAAATCGGCCTTTCTAAATGGTCTAATAAGAGAAGAGGTCTACGTCGAACAACCACTGGGGTTTGAGAATTTCAAATTTCCAAACCACGTGTTCAAGCTCAAAAAGGCACTCTATGGCCTTAAACAAGCACCCCGGGCTTGGTATGAGCGGTTGTCGACATTCCTAATTGAGAAGGGCTTCGTTAGAGGCCAAATAGACCCTACACTATTTCTACGAAAAGATGGTGATAATATTTTTGTAGCCCAAGTATATGTCGATGACATAATTTGTGGCTCAAACAATAAGGGTTATTTAAATGAGTTCATTGGACACATGGAGAGTGAATTTGAAATGAGTCTAGTGGGAGAGTTGACTTTCTTCCTTGGACTTGAAATCAAGCAAACTCGCGATGGTATCCATGTGCACCAATCAAAGTATACATAAGAAATGCTTCGAAAATTTAACATGAGTGATTCAAAAGAGGTAACCACTCTCATGGCTACAAACACAAGATTAGACAATGATGAGAGTGGTAAACCCGTTGATTTAACTCAATATCGAAGCATGATAGGTAGTTTGCTATACCTCACAGCTAGTCGACCGGATATCCTATTTGCTGTGGGTATGTGCGCTAGGTATCAAGTGTGTGCCAAGGAATCTCATTTGATCGCTGTTAAGCGAATTTTGAGATATCTCAAAGGCACAATTGGAGTCGGTCTTTGGTACCCCCGTACCAAATCATTTGATTTAATTGGCTATACGGATTCCGACTACGCTGGATGTAAGTTGGACCGGAAGAGCACAAGTGGGGGTTGCCAATTCTTAGGCTCGTCCTTAGTGAGTTGGTCAAGTCGGAAGCAACATTGTGTTGCTCTCTCCACGACCGAGGCAGAATACATCGCCATGGGAGAGAGCGTATCGCAATTGTTGTGGATGATACATACTTTAGAGGACTATGGATTGAGTTACAAGGGTGTGCAAGTGTTATGTGATAACATTAGCACAATTAACCTAACCAAGAATTCAGTCCATCATTCTAGGACTAAACATATTGAAGTGCGTCACCACTTCATTAGAGATCATGTGGCTAGGAGAGAAATTGTACTCTCACATGTAGAGTTCAAATCAAACCTAGCTGACATTTTCACTAAACCACTCCCCAAAAATGAATTTAGTTTCCTAAGACGGGAGTTGGGAATGTGTCGCGCTTCATAGTTTTCCTAAATGCATACAAAACCCTTCATGATTATTTCGAATTGTTGGGAAACAATTGGGTAACTTTGGGGACATCTCACACAAACTATAAGGTTTACCAAAACATTTTTGTTTGCTAGAAATGGGGTGAGATGTTAGGATCAACTAAATTTCTCAAAATGTCAATGCATCCCTTGAGAAATTAAGTTGACGAGATAATAATCACTTCGGTGACCAAGTATGGGGAAAACCAATGCATAACATATGTGTATCTGGCTCCATGATCATACCTGGACATTCCAATCAAGGAAACTTGATTGGAACCTTGGATTTGGCACAAATTGTTTAAATGATTGTTGTTTGAGTTTGACTCCACTTTGGTGGAGCAAAGTGACTTATTCAAACCCTAAGGACCTTTGATCCTTGATTGGGGATTAATTATAGACAAGGGACGGCTTCCAAGATCGATATCCTTCACCAAATCCCTTTGGAAATCATGTAACAATCTGAAACTGAAAGTTTCAGATCGTATCTGAGAGTTTCAGGAACCCTGATCGGTCACTGGACAGATCAGGAGTAGGGTTGATCGGTCCCAGGACCGATCTGGCTCCATCCTGTAACGATCGGTCCACAGACCGATCGGAGGGGCAGCAGTGACCTTACGAAATCTTGACCAAACTTACTGAGCTAGCCTGGATCGGTCCCCAAACCGATTTGGCACCCTATGATGATCGGTCCACAGACCGATCAGGGGGCTCACAGGTTTCCCTCCGAACCCTACTGTTCGTGTCCTGATCGATCAGCCGATCGATCAGGAGAGCACCTGATCGGTCACCCGACCGATCAGGCCCAGGTCAGTTCGATCAGGCTAAAGCCTGATCGGTCCGGGCGCTATCAGATCGAACGGTGATCTGTTTAAACGCATTAAATTGTGGTTGGTGGACCGATCCACCAACCGATTAATTCCTTCGAAACCTTTCATTGCCGAACCCTAGCACTGAAACCTCCCACTTGCGCGACCTTCACTTCGTGCGAGAGCTTCCCCAGTGCCTTCGTCTTCCTCTCGTGAGTGTGCGCGTGCGGTTCTAAGAGGGTTCTTCCGAGCTCTGTCTTCTTCCTGCGTCCTGCGACGTTCTCTCTTGCTGAGGGGCTTTGCGATCTCTCTTGCGCCGAAGGTTTCTCCTGCGCAAGCCTTTCTTCCTTTCAGATTTCAAGAACCTCACCAATGACACTTAAGTAAGTTTTTGTCTCAGTTTTCCCTTCAAATCAGTTCATAGATTATGCTTTAATGCTAACCATGTTTTGTATTGTGTCGTGATCTTCTTGTGTTGGCCATGACCTTTCCTTCCATGCTTCACCATATGATTATGTTTAAATCTATCTTTCACCTCATTATTGTCCTCTTTTTGATCTAATGTCTACCTTATGATTACTCTTTGTATGATCAACTCTTGAATTTTTGATTCAACCTATGTTCGTGTCAACATTGCCCAATTGATTCAAACTATGTGTATGATCAATTCATTCAATTCAATTCTTTAGAAAATCTTCCAAGGGCAAGGAAGATGCTGAGGGCAGTTTGAGGGGGAAAACCCCTTCTTCATCTGCACCTTCCAGAAGGCCACATCCTTCTTCAAGCTCCTGGTTTCCAAATGCGGCCTGTGAACAGGCATTCCAATCGAGGACCTTCAAATTACTATCCTGCCGATCTATTGATATCCCTTTTCTGACTGAACATTGTCCGTTGGTCATGGAGATAGTCATGTTTTACAACCTAGGCTTCCTCCTTTCCTTGGAACAGACCATCAATTACGACCTAGTCTCAGAGTTCTATAACAATCTTCAGCAGGGACCTCAAGGAGGCTTCGAGTTCACCACTCGAGTCACCAAGAGGAACCTTGATTTTTCTTACGAGATCTTGGCAGAGTATTTGGGTGGTCGACGATCACCGAATCTGTATTCAATCTACCCTAAGCTTCCTGATCCTTTATTGGCACCTTTTTCAGATGTTACCCCCGACTCCATCCATCAGCATTTCTTTGGTCATCCTCGCCCCACCGGGCTTGATGAGTTGGGTCCTGATTTTCCTACTTTTGCAGCCCTACGACTTGCTCCAGTTGACTACATCCTTTTCAAGATAATCAAAAATTGCATCTTGCCCATCACCTCAAAGCCTTTGACCGAGATCCGACCCTACCATTGCCTTATGCTCTACGGCATGCACCGTCGGATGGACTTCGATATCATGGAGAGCATCTTCCAGTCTATCCTATCCTATCGAGAGCCGAGCCGTCGCACGGTCTAAATGCCATTTGGTCATGTCATCACTGATTGGCTTATGTCAGTTGGTGTTGATGTCACCAAAGGCAGGACCGTGCTCATGGTCAAACAGGATTGTCGGCTCGGTCGGCGGGCTTTTGCGAAATCTGGCATTATTATTCGTGAGCGCGATGGGGCCTTGGTTTGGAAGGATGGGAGAGGACTCGGTGACCTACCTGGCGGAGCACCACATTTTCAGGCACCACCCGAGGCTCCTGCACCTCATGAGGCTCCTGCTGCTGACGCTGAGTACGACTATGAGCCTGACCCAGATCTACGATGGCAGATCTCCGAGCTGGATCGGATCCTGCAGGAGGATATTCATTTGAGGGAGCTCCATCGAGAGGAGGACCGCTCGAATTTCCGTTCCTTTGATCGCCGATTGACCGGCATAGAGTCTACTGTCTTTGGGGTCCAGGCATTGCAGCAGACTTGGTACGCAGAGTGGCGCCGCCATACATTTCCAGGGGATGCTCCTTCAGGCAGTGCTGCACCAGGGTCTGTTGATGCCACGATGGATGATCTCATGCGCGATGACGACCCTCCCGCTGACGGTTGAGTTTGAATGTCCGTTGCCTCTCCTGGTGATCAGTGTATTTGACTGTTTAGTTGTGTGACTTTTGGGTTGTATGCCCCATGACTTATCTGTTGTGGTCTTGTGCCACACGTATTTTAACCTTGATGCATATGTCTTGCATCTTGTTATTTCTCTGGATGGTTTATGCTTTGATTTTTCTGAGTTTGCCTTGTATGTCTATTTTACTTGTGTATGCTTATTGTTGATGCTATGCTGTACTATCTGCATATTTAATACATAGCTATGTTCATGCTTATGTTGTCATGCTCATATGATACATATGCTTGTTTTGCCATGCCTATATCTGTTTGTCATATGTATTCATATGCTTATCAAAAATCAATCAAATCTTTGTTGTTTTGGGATACTCCTAGGGTTGAGGGGGAGTATGGTTTAAACTTAACAGCCCTTCTAGACCCCTTTTCGGTGTTCGACAAAGGGGGAGAGTGTTGATTGGTTAAGTTTAGGATGATTATATTGTAGGGGGAGGATCTTGATTCCCCTATGATTCTGGAAGTTGAGAAATTGATTGAGAATCCCTAAACTTAAAATCGGATTGTCAAACAATAAAAAGGGGGAGATTGTTGATGCAGTCTGACCCTGATTGTTCTTTTGGTGTTGACATCGATTTTAGTTTAGGTTGATTATGATGATTATGATTAAGTCCTGGTCGGGGATCAGGCATGGTATGGAAAATCCTAGCTTGGAGGGCTAGGTGTTGGAAAATCCTAACCTGGAGGGTTAGGTGTTGAAAATCCTCATCGGAAGAGGTGGGTGAAAAGTCCTAGCTTGGAGGGCTAGGTGAAAAGTCCTAACTTGGAGGGTTAGGTGAAAATTCTCATCTTGGAGAGTTAGGTGAAAAAGTCCTGGCTTGGAGGGTCAGGTCCTAGCTTGGAGGGCTAGGTTTGGAAAGTCCTAATACGGAAGAGTTGGGTGAAAAGTCCTAGCTTGGAGGGCTAGGTGAAAAGTCCTAACTTGGAGGGTTAGGTGCAAATTCCCAACTTGGAGGGTTAGGTGAAAAATCCTTAGCTTGGAAGGCTAAGGTGAATGAAACCCTAGCTTGGAGGGCTAGGTTGGAGCCCCTGGATCGGTCTGGTGACCGATCAGGGAGTTGGCACGGTGCTCCTTCGTGGATCGGTCTGGTTACCGATCCAGCGATAACTGATCGGTCTGGTGACCGATCAGGGAGTATGCGTTTCACCTATTGCTTTGCTCCTGATCGGTCTGGTGACCGATCAGGGAGCAAACAGTGAGGTTGAGTTCCCTTGCTGAACTGCTCCTGATCGGTCTGGTGACCGATCAGGATCACTGTGCAGATCGTTCTGGAGAACGATCCAGCATCGCAGGTTCCTCTCTATGATCGATCAGGACGGAGCCTGATCGGTCTGGTCACGACCTGATCGGTCTGGTGACCGATCAGGAGGTTTCCTGATCGGTCCAGTGATCGATCAGGAAGTCTGGACTGCGAAGCTCAGAAATTGCCCAATAAAGGGCTGGATCGGTCGGGTGATCGATCCACAACCTGGGATCGGTCTAGTGATCGATCCAGGAGAGTCCCAAAGAAATCACGATTCCTAATTGAGCGTTGGGGACCAATCAGGATGGAGCCTGATCGGTCTGGACCCAGCCTGATCAGTCTGGTGACCGATCAGGAGGATCTCTGATCGGTCCGGTGACCGATCACTTTTATTCAAAATGCACTGTCAGGGACCGATCACTTTTATTCAAAATGCACTGTCAGACGCTCTGATCGCGTCTGAACGTATCTGATTCTCTGCGCTTAACATCTGATATATGATTTGCTATTTGATATGCTGCTCTAACACTTTGATTAAGCTGCAGGTGACAGGGAAGGATTCAAACACTCAAGGAGAAGTCAATGGAGACTTTCCTTGGAGCAGGTTTGTCCGTTTTCCATCTCAGGTTGCAACGGCTGGAGCTGCAGACTGGAGTTGTAGTCTGGTGACCGATCAGGAGGATCTCTGATCAGTCCGGTGACCGATCACTTTTATTCAAAATGCACTGTCAGATGCTCTGATCGCGTCTGAACGTATCCGATTCTCTGCGCTTAACATTTGATATATGATTTGCTGTTTGATATGTTGCTCTAACACTCTGATTAAGCTGCAGGTGACAGGGAAGGATTCAAACACTCAAGGAGAAGTCAATGGAGGCTTTCCTTGGAGCAGGTTTGTCCGTTTTCCATCTCAGTTGCAACGGCTAGAGCTGCAAACTGGAGCTGCCGACTGGAGCTTGGCTGAGGGGAGCTCAGGAAGTCCAGGGAGGGCTCAGTGGTAGCTGGCGTTGGCAGGGAAGCAGCTGGAGACTGCAGGAGATATTGTCACCTGGTGCTGAGTGGAGAAACAAAAGGGCGGATGAAGGCTTCGTTGAAGTAGAGTTCTAGTGTTCGGGAACTGAGTTCTTACTGCGCATTTGTGTTCTCCACATCTTGCTTGCGTGTTCTGAAGTTCCATCATCTTGTGCAAGCAACTACAATCTGTGAAGCAACCATTCATTACTTGAGTGCTTGAAGGAGAGAACAAGAAGCTCCGAGTCCAACAACGAGAAGACACGAGGAGAGGGCTCTTGCGTGAGATAGTCGCTGGGTGGAGCTCTGAGGGAGCTTGCTGTGTTCTTGTCTTTACTAAGTGCTAAGTAAGATCTTTCTTGTTGTTTCATTGTGCTTAAACATATATATGTGATTGAAACGTTGTGGAGAGGTTTCTCCGCCAAGAAGGAGATTGCTTTCTATCCGGTGATAACCGGGGCTTAATCTGCGGACGATCAATGGATCACCCACCTTAAGGGCACGCCAAAGAGTAGAGGCAAGTTATCCTCGAACCTTGTAAACCCTCCTTGTTAGCGATCTTGCTAGTTGTGTGTATGCCTTCGTTTTCTGTTTCTGTTTTCTGCACTGCTTTGCTTCCTTTGTTTCTTCCGCTATGCTACTGATAAGGTTGAGTGCAGAAATTTGATAAGTGCTAAAGGTCAAAGTGCTTGGCTATATTCACCCCCCCTCTCTAGCCATCCGGGTTCCAACAAAATCCACCGTTTAAGCCCTCAACCTAGCTTTCGAATATATTTTTACTATTTTTGATAATTTTTATTTTTATGATATTTAGGGTATTTTTGGTATTTCTGATATATATGTGTTAGAATTGGTCTATGTTAGTATCTTATTTTGTTAATTAGTATTTTTATTAAGAAATTTCTTTTTCTGGCAAGATTTTTTTTATAAAATATAAAATTTGAAGTCATATATGATGTTTTTTTTAGTCTTATAAGTGCTCTGTTTCATATTTTGAGGATAATTTTTTATTAATACTATTTTAGTCGTTGTCAAGGTTTTGAAAATTAGATCGGATATCAAATCGGTCGAGGAAAAATTCAGAGGTTCAACCAATTTAATCGGGGGTCTAACTGGGATATACTGATATATAATAAAACATGTATTTATATAAATATATGAAATTAACAACTTGCCTAACTACTTTCTTCAAGATTTGATCAACTAGGTCGAGTATATGATATATTTTTGTCAGAAACTCAGCACGATATTCTTGAAAAAAAGATTAATTTCAAAGAAAAATTCAAATTTAAAACTATTGAGTTCAAGCAAATAGTAAATTTATTCGTTTGAGATTTTAGATGAAAGTAAATTAAGATTTTGACATTTTATTTTTTAATTTTTATTTTTCAATAAGAAAGTAAAACTACAAAAGGGAAAAAAAATAAAAAATAAAATAAACTAAACCGGTTTGCCCGGTTCACTGGTTCCTGATCGGTTCAGAACGATTTGCACCCGGTTCTTGATCAACTGATTTTTAGAGTCAACTCAGACCGAAAATCTGGTCGGTTCCTAGTTCAACCGGTCCGATCGGCCGATCCGACCCGATTTTCAAAACATTGATTGTTGTCTCCTTAGAATGTTATGTTTTTCTTATTTTTTAATCTTTCTTTTTCGAATTAACAGATTGTAAAAGATCGTTTCTTCTATTCGTGTCTAAATCAACAAATTTGAATGGTTATCCATTATATCATCCTACTTACTAATGCTCCTTTTTCCATTCTTGCTTCGTGAGTTTACAGATGTTCCTGTTTCCAAGCCATCTTCCAATCAGCTTTGAAGCTAGCTAATTGATGTTCTTGTTAAGAAGGTATTCTTTTAGTCAACTTTGAAACCAACTAATCGATAGTCCATCTTTCAGTAATTTCAAAGAGGATCAATTACAATTAACACGTAAATGCAATGATTATCTTGGATCGATGAGTTTAAACTTCTCCCTCAACTCAACACTTGATCAACGAAGTTCATGATGAGTTAATCTCTAATTGATATGATAAAAGTTGGATCAAATACTACAAGGCAAATAAGGACCTCGAAATGAATTACTGACACGTGTCCATCACAGAGAATGGCAAATAAGGACCTCGAAATGAATTACTGACACGTGTCCATCACAGAGAATGGCAAATAAAGACCTCGAAATGAATTACTGACACGTGTCGATCGCAGAGAATCTGCCCAATTATGGGCTTTATAGATATAACAATGATATCAAACAGCAAAGAAAACAGCTTTCTTCGCTTGCATTTTTTTTTTCAAAACATATATATATAAAAGGAAAAAAAAATTAAAAAAGGTTATAATATAGCTGTGTTTTCATCATTTCCACATGCATTCGCCAGTTTGTATAATTGGCAGAAATAAAGTTGGCAGATTGGATCCCACTCATCTGCATCTACATTTAAAATGGAAGCAAGTTTTCAAAAAATAATATTCTAATGTTTATTTTCAAAAATATATTTTTAAAATAAATATAATCATAATTATTATAACGTATAAAAGATATATTTTTTAAATCAAATATAATCCTAATTAATATAACGTGTAAAAGATAATTTTACTTTATATATATATATATATATATATTATATATATATATATATATTAAAATATATATATATAATATATAATATATATATATATATATATATATTCAAAAATATATTTTTTAAAACAAATATAATCATAATTAATATAACGTGTAAAAGATATATATATATTATATATATATATATATATATATATATATATATATATATATATATATTATATATATATATATATATATTATATATATATATATATATATATATATATCGATTTTGATATGCTGCGGATCACTTCCTGCGGACTGCATACGTGGCATCTGCCTGATCGGTCAGGGCCTAGCCTGACCGATCAGGCACCCTGCCTCATCGGTCAGGGACTTTCCTGATCGATCAGGCTGACACCTGATCTGTCATCATGATCGATCAGCTGTTATCCAGTGCCGACGGGTTCATCGCTACCTTAGGGTTTACCACGTCGGTTCACCACTACCCCTAGGTTCATCGTACCCTCTGGGTTATAGTTTTATTCGGGGGCGGCGGCCGAAGGCTGCCGGTGGATTCGTCGGCGAGTTGGGACACTGGAGCGCCCGCTCATCCGTGATCGAAAAATAAATATTTTAAATTTATTTACTTAATATGATAATATAATCTCGAGACTCCAAAAATAAAATTTTAAAAATCATAATCGGAAATCAAATATGTCATTTAAATTTTATTTTTAAAATTTAAGAATTAGATTATGACATTAAAAAAATTTCAAATAGATTTTTTTTCATATATATATAGAGAGAGAGGATGTGCATGGTAAGGATTTAAAATTCTGCTGTATATCTTTTGGTGTACACCCGGTGAGTAGTATTTTTTTTGAATTTAGAGGTTAGCAAAGTATTTAAGTTAAAAAATTTAAAAAATATATATTATATGTAATTTTAAATATTATATGCTAGTACATACTATTGTTACTAAAATATACAAAATATCATTTCACCACCCCAAGATTTACTTATTTTTAAAAATATCTTATAAAATTTTAAAACTATTAAAATGCCTCATAAAATTTTAAAAATATTATTTTACCCTTACCCCAACTACTCAGATGGCAATAGCTGATTTATTCGTTCCAGCGTCCTAGTTAATCTGTTTCAGGATTAATACGGTGGAGATAAATTATAAGGATTACTAGTTTGGATATTATATCTAACACATAGGGAGGACAAACACATTAATTTTACTAGATTTTGACTCTCAGACCTCTAAGATGATAATATCATACATGCTAGTGATCAATCCATCTAGTAGGACTTTACCTTGACTATTAAAAAAAGATTAATGAGGTTGGAAAATATCGAACCTCAGGCGATCAGTTCAACCCTATGAAAATTTTCCATCGGTCACTAAGATAAATCGGAAAACACTCGCGATGGACAGTTCAGAAGTCCAATGTCTCAGAATTCACACCTCATTTGGAAGAAATTTTTTTTACAAAATATATTATAACTAAGAATAGAACCATAAATATATAAGAAGATGACTAATCACCCTTCCACCGTACCTTACCGTGACTACTAGTGTATTAGGATGGAATAATAATAATATTTTGATTAAATTTCCAATAAATGAATCCTTAATAATGACTCCTTTGACATGGGCCGGCCCAGATAAGCCCGGTCCAAGCACGGGCTAATTAGACCACCGGTTGGGTCTCCTCCATAGAATATAACGAAAGGCACTTACTTCCTCACCACTATCGCTATATCTTGGTTTTGGCGAAGAGAGCTCTCCCTCTCTCCACCAAAGCCTCATCCCGATCTCTACTCGAAGGCGGATCTCGCTCAGTTCGCTGTCCTCGATCAGGTTAGTCTTCAGATCTTCTTGTGCTTGATCTCTTCTTACATGCGTTTTTTGGTTGCCTTTCGCTTGTTTGCTGCTTGCGTCGCCGGGATCTGGAACTGGCTGCTTAGGCCAGTGAATACGAGGATCTGTGGTTCGTCGTGTTGTTTACTGGTCTGATCTGGTCGGATTTTGACTCTTTAGATCAGATACAGTGAATCCGATTTGATCGGTTGTGTTTTGACTACCCAAAGTTATGTTTTTTCCCCCTTCTTTTCGATGCTAGGTTTTGAGGAAGATCGCCGATCTAATTTATTCCTGTAGTAGTTTCAATTTCGTGGAAGTTCATACTGCTAGTACAGTTGATGTCAGATCTCAGTCCTCTCTATTTTCTGTGCTCTCATTTTTCGTGTTATTTCTAGTATTTTTTACTTTGACAGCGCTTCAGTAGGGATCTGATCTTGTGTAGCTTACCAAAACGGATGCTCGGATTTCGCGACCTCCGAGATACCTGTTCTTCACTTTATTATTATTATTATTATTATTATTATTAAGAAGAAGTCTTCCGCTTGGCGTATGAACCCATGCTTCTGGATAATTGATCTTTCAAAGTGTGGAATTTGTCTCGGGGTTTGACTTCTGATTGAAGAATTGTTATTTGAACATTTCTAACTTATTCAGCAAGCAATGAGTTTTAAATAATTAAACGGATACCGGTAAAGTTTGTTTTGCCCTTGTAGCTTTCGTGCAATGTTACTGTAGTGGTAGATCTGCAAAAGAACAGTTACTATTTCTCTGCAACTGTTTTCAATTTCATCTTCAAACCTCTTTAAATCATTAGCGTATGATAGCAATTTGGAATTGGGTTAAGTACATCAAATTTTTTTCTTGTTAAAAAATCTCCTTTCTTACATGTGTTGCCATAGATATATAGAAAATGGCTGATGCTGAGGATATCCAGCCTCTTGTATGTGACAATGGGACTGGAATGGTCAAGGTTAGTTTTTGTTCATTGAAGATTAGCATTCAACCCTTTGGGCCGCTTCAGTGTTTTGATTTATACCTGGAAATGACTCTTTACTTAATGTCAAAAGGCTGGATTTGCTGGCGATGATGCACCAAGGGCAGTCTTCCCTAGTATTGTTGGCCGACCTCGCCACACAGGTGTTATGGTTGGGATGGGCCAGAAAGATGCTTATGTTGGTGATGAAGCACAGTCAAAGAGAGGTATTCTCACATTGAAATATCCAATTGAGCATGGAATTGTGAGCAACTGGGATGATATGGAAAAGATCTGGCACCACACTTTCTACAATGAGCTTCGTGTTGCTCCTGAGGAGCATCCTATTTTGCTCACTGAAGCCCCTCTCAACCCAAAGGCAAACAGGGAAAAGATGACACAGATTATGTTTGAGACTTTTAATGTACCTGCTATGTATGTTGCTATTCAGGCTGTCCTTTCGCTCTATGCCAGTGGTCGAACAACCGGTTAGTGTATTCTCATTGTTGATTTCTGTTGGTACTTTTTGTCATTACGACTAAGATGCCTGTGGCACATATTCTCAGGTATCGTGCTTGATTCGGGTGATGGTGTGAGCCACACTGTCCCAATTTATGAAGGATATGCTCTTCCTCATGCCATTCTTCGGTTGGATCTTGCTGGCCGAGATCTCACTGATTGCCTGATGAAGATCCTTACTGAGAGAGGCTATTCATTCACTACCACAGCTGAACGGGAAATTGTAAGGGACATTAAGGAGAAACTTGCCTATGTCGCTCTTGATTACGAACAGGAGTTGGAGACTGCCAAGACCAGCTCGGCCGTGGAGAAAAGCTATGAACTTCCTGATGGGCAGGTTATCACCATTGGTGCAGAGAGGTTCCGATGCCCAGAAGTACTTTTCCAGCCATCCTTAATAGGCATGGAAGCTGCTGGAATTCACGAGACAACATACAATTCTATCATGAAGTGCGATGTGGATATCAGGAAAGATCTATATGGCAACATTGTGCTCAGCGGTGGTTCAACTATGTTCCCTGGTATTGCCGACCGTATGAGCAAGGAGATCACAGCACTTGCACCGAGCAGCATGAAGATCAAGGTGGTTGCTCCACCAGAACGAAAGTACAGTGTGTGGATAGGAGGCTCCATCCTTGCATCCCTCAGCACTTTCCAGCAGGTGAAGTTGTCTATTCATTAGTTCTCCTACCATGTAGATTTTATCCATATACAAACTGTACTTGACTACATTTTCAAAATATGTAGATGTGGATTACCAAGGGAGAGTACGAAGAATCTGGTCCGGCAATTGTTCACCGGAAATGCTTCTAAGCACACAACATGCATCTTTGGCAAGTTTTGCTCAGCTTGTTCGATCTGGTATCTGCCTCGTTCTGGGATTGAATCATGGTTTGGTCAATACTATCAGGTAGTTCTTGTGATGCCTTTTTACTCAGAATTGGGTTGTTAAGAAGCTTTCTTCTGTAGGCGCCGTTTCATCGAGGAGGCTGCATTTGTATTAGCAATGGATGTGAACAATATATGTCAACTTTGTAATATGGTTTTTGCAAGTTTTAGTGTCTATGTCCTGGCTTCAGAGATTTACTTGCATTCATGTATGGTGTATTATTTGATTTTATCAGTTGCTATGTTGGTCACCGTGATGAGGCTGTTCTCTGCTTCAAGATTTGCCAATTTAAAATTTTCACAAACTGCGAGGCACAATCAGAACATAATTGAATGTTTTCTATATTGATCAGCAAAGAAAATCCAGATGTAGCACAACTCCGTCGACGTGTATTGCTCAGTACTTTGCCAACGAATGAGAACTCTTCCTCGCTGCCTTGGCGGAAGTAGCTCGTGGTGAAACCTGTGAATGCACTCGAGTGAGTAGCCGTTCTCCTAGTTGAGTAGCATCAAGTGCCCGTGCCACTGCCATGGGCGGTACTCCGAGTTCTCATGGATGCCGATGCAAATGTTGTGGTTGTGGTCACCGATGGCCACGGACTGGCCGGAGTTGGCATTGAGGGCCTTGAAGCTGTTACGGGAGACGATGATCTGCAAGATCTTCCTCTCCGGTTTATCCTCTTGGTGAACAGGGTGCGGTTCTTGGACCCCTCATCTCGGTGCTACAACTCCTCATTTCTCCTCTTCGGCTCCCTCATTGTTGGTGCTGACTCCGTCGCGGAGGAGGAAGTCGACGACGTTCTGGGAGAGGAACGAGTTGGTGCGTAGGTATGACTTGCAGAGCTGAGGCCGACAAGGAGGCCGAGGTCATCGCAGGAAGATACATCGGCCGTTTTAGGATTGGACAAGGAGGCCCAGGTCATTGCAGGAAGAGGCATCGACCGTTTTAGGTTGGAAGCCACCAACGATCAGCGGCGTGAAATTGGTCGGAGAAAAAGGGAACCGATGGGATTCCATTCAACAAACAAATCGATCTCATTTTATAGTCATGTGCACAACGAAAACAATCCTACTTGCCCCGGTGAGTCGGATGACTTAATTCCATACATCAATAATCGGGTCCGCCCGATTCAGCTCACGAAACTGAAGCATCTTTCACTCGTACATTAGTCGGTCCGTAACAGTAGAAATTACATGACTGAAGAAGGGAGTTCAAAATTAAGATAAACAGCAAAGTCAAGCAATGACCGAAGAAGAAAAAGAGGATGAAGAGCAAAGCCAAGCAATAATGAAAGAAAAGCAATAATAGAAGAAGAAGAAGTAGTAGTAGTAGTAGTAGTAGTAGTAGTGTCAATGATCTCACGCTCATCTGGATCTAACAAAGAAATCTTTGGAAAAAACAAAGTCCACCAAATCATTGGCTACAGCAGAATCATCGATGTGACTCATCACCAAATCTTGCAATTTAATGATGAGGAGATTTGATTATTATCTCAACTACGTTAAGATGCTACCTGTAGAAATATATTCGAGGGTCGTCAGTTATGTATGGGGATAAAATCCTGGTCTGCTAGCATTAATTTCTTCGACTCCAGTCGTCTCACCACATCAGTAATTTATCTCCTCCGTATTGGTCTTGGGACGGGCTGGCGGGGGCGCTGAAGACGAGCGTTTCGCCTTTTGACTTTTGGTACTTGTAGAAATATATCCATCTACAAAACCTGTCTATTATAATCGTCAACATATTCCAACATGAAGATGTATATCAATTGAAGGGCTTATTTATGTGGTACATTGAATTTTGCATATGATGTTGTATATCGTATTAAAATTTCGGTATAAAAAAAATTATATAGATTACTAAAATTTCGATATATCAAAAATTCGATATACCGAATTTTTGATATGGTATAAATTTTATATCGTATATCGAAAATTTCAAATTAATTGAACCAATCAATTTTTTCAATCAATAAAATCGAATAAATCGTTCCAAATATCAGTTAATTCAAATTGAATTAATTCAAAGAATCCAACACCACATAGCACCTACTGTTGTGCTGATTTCTAAAAAAATAATAAATTTCATATCGATATCAAAATCACAAAGGTCTGTACGGTATAAGATCATATCAAATTTTTCAATAAATTAAAGTTTTCGATATGAACAGTATATATTGATATGGTATGTATTACATATTGAAGTGGGATGTGTATTTGGTGTGGCAAGGAATGCCTCCATCATCCAGATAGATAAATAATATACCGTAGTATAGATGAGAAAATAAATTTTTAACTATCAAGAATACGTGATTAAATGTCTATGGTTCCATACCCATAGGTTGTGCATTCAAAATCTATGACTTTGATAGCATTTGAGGTTGGTAAATAATAAAAAGGGGGGATTTTAATGAGTAAAACAGGGCTCTATTCAAATAAAAGAAGTATATTGTATTGTTAATACAACTTAGAGATAAAAAACTAATCTTATGATCAGAAATAGAAGTTCGAGGAGAGGAGAATGCTTTCAGGCTTTAGATCAGTATGAATAAATTGTAGATCATGCATGACTATAATGAGAACACAAGGAAGAACTATCTTAGTTTATAATTTGTAAGTATATTCTCTTGATGATTACAAAAATGTTTCACAAACCTACAAGTAGTTGTCTACTGTCGTGGACTAGATCATGTGGCAAAGATCCATAGTGATTCTTCTAAAGAAGATCATGTAGACTTGGCCCAAGCTTCTCAACACCTACATATTTGTTTTCATAAAAGAAAAGATTAAGATCACATAAGCTTAAAGATTTATCAAAAATAAATAGAGAAAGGGAGCAATGTGTACTCACTATGCATATATGATCATGATAATCAAAGCAATTTCGGATTCACACAAAATTACAAGAACAAAGTGTTTACCATGTAAGTTAGTAGTATCCTAGTTTTAGATTGTTAAATGCAATTATAATTGCCAAACAATTAATTACAAATTGTTCGCCACTTTTATCCGCCAATGAAAGTTGCAAAAGCACATCGATTTCTCCCTTTGTTGTATTGCGATATTCAAGAAGAGATCGAAGAAACATTGACAACCATTGTCTTGTTCTGGCAATCCCATCAATCAAAAATTTGTCCAAAAGCTTCTAATGCAATAAATTTTAATTAATTTGTTTGAATTTGTAATTAACAAATTAATGCACCTTAAAAGCAGTACACTTAGCTTAATGATGAAATGTAAATTTTACCTGCACTCATTTTGCTCATTATCTTATTTGCACAAGGCAAGGAAACATAATTAATCTCATATGGTTATTGATACCTCAATATGGTATAATACCATTCCGAATTTTTTTGTATATACCGAAATTCTCGATATACCAAAGTTTTCAATATGAACGGTATATAGTAGCCAAAAAATGGCAAAAAAAAAAAATCAATCAAAATTGTACGATTCACAATAAATAATCAATGAAATTTTCTTCATATAAAAAAGAAAAAGACCGATCAAAGAAAATTTCTATACAATGTATTTATGGCCGAATCAAAAAGAAAAATTAAAAAAGCAATATGTATGATCCCGGGCCAGCTTGCGTGTAGCCTGGCCCGGCAGCCTGGCGCCCAGTTAGAAGGAAGATGGTTAGTGGGTTGAACGAGCCCGTTAGGGGGGGGGGGGGCGAGTGGGCCTAAGTCCCCAGGCTCCCGCGTCATAGGCCTTCGGCCGGTCTCGTTACTCAATACCCCAGTCGACACCCTCATAGGCCTTCAGCCGTCCTCGTTACTCAGTGCCCCAGCCGGCACAACCACTCCCTGACACCGGACTACCAGAAGCTGTACGGGGTCGGCGCAAGACCAGGGCCATCCTGACCCCCAGTAGCGGATATTCCGCCGAGGTATTGATCCTCCTGCCACATCTTGTCCCCCGTACCTTGACCATATGCCTTTGTGTCAGGCCGAGTGACGTCCAACGGCGCCAACCTTTAAGTTAACAGTGCCCCTTTCCTTAGTCCAGCATGTGCCACTTTATCCTGCCACCCCTGGACATGCATTACCCTGTCCTCGCTAGATGACAGCGGGTGGCAGGCGGGCAGAACCTGTCAGCTTCCCCGGCTACATATACCTCCTCGCTCCGCATTTCCCAAGTACGCGCGATAGTGCAATTTGATACTGTTCTATTGCCTTCCATCACCACTGTCGTGTACTGACTTGACCATCGGAGTGCCGGGCCGGGGACTTTTCCCAGCGGGTTCTCACGGTCTTTGTCTTGCAGGTGAGAGGCGATCCAGCTCGTCAAGCCACCTCAGCGACCTCGCTCTCCCCAGAGGCTCACCCCGCTGTGAGGGCGTCCGACTCACTTCGCGACAGAATCAAATTTGGCGCTAGAAGGAGGGGCACCAGCAGCCTGATCGGAAGTGGAGATGGCTGACCCTTATGAGGTGATGTGGATGTCTCTCGCGAGGAGTACGAGGTACTCATGGCTACACGAGCTCAGCAGAGGGCTTCTCAAAGGCCCTCTCAGGTTGCCAGCCAAGGGCCTCAAAACCCCGAGCCGGTTGTGCGACAAGCTTCAGGAGGACAAGGCAGGCCTGTTGGGCCTGAGGGTGGTTCCGTACCTCCCCCTACGGTTGTCCCCCGGGAGCAAGTCGGCGAGGCCCACTCGATGTTGGCAGAGGCTTCGGTTTCTAACCCGGTGCGCGGGAGGCGGCCAGACAAGGGAAAGGCTCCGGCCGACCCTGCTTCAACCATGCTGGTACGCAGTCCTTTCGCCGCCTGGATTTTGGAGGATCCTGTGCCTCGCCACCTTCATTTCTTCACCGTCCCCGAGTACGCGGGAACCACGGATCCGGAGGAGCACGTGATGAAGTTCGAGAGCGCATCTCTACTTTATCAATATCCGGAAGGCGTTAAGTGCCGGGCCTTCTTGACTACACTCTCTAGCGCGACCCAAAGATGGTTCGACCGACTCCCTGATGGGTCGATCATTAACTTTAAAGGGTTCAAATGGGTGTTCCTGCAGCACTTCGCTAGTAGTCGATGACACCACAAGACGAGCCTTAATTTGTTCGCCCTGAAGCAGGGGTCGAAGGAGACCCTCAGGGCTTACATCAAAAGATTCAATGATATGGCAGTGGACGCGCCAATGGCTACTCAGGAAGTCATGGTTAGTGCGTTCTCCCAAGGTCTGCAAGATGGGGAGTTTTTCCGTGCATTGATTAGGAAACCCCCGAAGGACTTCGACATCCTTCTTGGTAAGGCTGACAAATATATTAACGTGGAGGAGGCGCAGGCTGCACGGAGGAAGGAGATAGTCAACCAGGCACCTCCTCCCCCAGTCCATGGCCCTAGGCCCCCAGGAGGGCCTATTCGTAGCCCACGGGGGCCCGTCGAGCACGCAAGCATGGAGCGGCACCACGTACAGCAGGTGGCCCAAGGGTGCTTCCCTGCCCGATGGAGGCCTTACTGCACCTTCCACCAGAGCCACGGCCACGCCACCGAGGAGTGCCATCAAGCTGGTAGGGGTCGGGCCCCCACCCCCAGAGGACGAGGGCGACAAACACCTCCCGGGCGGGGAGTAGGCCGAGGCGGCCCGAACGCCGACCCAGTGGTTGAAGAACTACGGGAGAATCCCCCGGCTGCTCGCAATCTGTTCCCCCAAGGGAACCGAGCGGTGGACAAAGAGACGGAAGAAGAGTGGGCCAATCAACAGAATATCATCCGAGGAGGCGTGCATGTCATCTCGTGTGGACCGACGAGAGGAGATTCCCACCGGGCCCGGAAGGCTCAAGTGCGCCGACTGGAGATCCATCAAGTCGACAATAGTCTAGCCCAGGCAGAAAGACCGCAAATCAGCTTCGGGCCCCAAAATCTTCAGGGCTTGGAAGTCCCTCACGATGACGCGCTGGTCATCACCGCCGTCATCGCCAATTATCAAGTTCACCGCACCATCGTGGACACCGACAGCTCGGTCAATATACTCTACAAGAGGGCATTTGACCAGCTCCAGATTGAAAGGCCCCAGTTGGAGCTAGTGGCGACCCCGCTATTTGGCTTCACATGGAACCCGGTGCAGCCTATTGGCCAGATTCGGTTGGCCATATCCCTGGGCGAAGAGCCTTTAAAAAGGACTCGGTGGTCCACTTTCTTGGTGGTAGACGCCCCTTCTTCCTACAATGCTATTCTGGGCCGACCTGCTCTCAATGAGTTCCGGGCTGTCGCCTCCATCTTCTACCTGAAGGTTAAATTCCCAGTCGGAGACCAGGTAGGGGAAGTCAGGGGCGACCAGAAGGTAGCCCGGAGGTGTTATGTGGACGATGCCCACGTGGAAAGTCGCAAGGCCCCACGCCCTTTCCCTGATTGCAACATGGTTCAAGCTTCTCCTTGGTCCGAGTTACAGGAAGACAAAGAGGAGATGCAGCTCCTTCCCGATCGGGAGGAATCCCGAGTCAAGATCGTCGCAGGACTGCCAGAAGAGCTGAAGGAGCCCCTGCTGGAGTGCCTGGCTCGGAACCAAGATGTCTTCGCTTGGTCCGTCAAGGAGTTGAGAGGTGTCCGGCCGGAGGTTGCAGAACACCACCTCCACGTCTACCCCCACGGTCGGCCCGTAAAGCAAAGGAAGCGGGATTTCAGCACCAAGCAGAACAAGGCGATCAGGGCAGAGATTGAGAGGATGACGGAGGCAGGGCACATCAGGGAGGTACAATTCCCGTCCTGGCTAGCCAATGTGGTGTTAGTACCCAAGCTAGACAACAGGTGGCGAATCTGCATTGACTTTCGGGATCTCAACAAGGCCTGCCCGAAAGATTGCTACCCCCTGCCCCGGATTGATCAGATGGTGGACTCGACAGCAGGCAACGAGTTCATCTCCATGTTGGACGCTTACCAAGGGTATCATCAGGTGCCCCTGGCCGTCGAGGATCAGGAAAAGGTTAGCTTTATCACGGCAGACGACACTTACTACTACACCGTCATACCATTTGGGTTGAAGAACGCTGGAGCCACCTACCAGCGCATGATGAACAAGGTCTTCCGGTCTCAGATCGGAAGAAATGTAGAAATATATGTCGATGGCATCCTCATCAAATCTGCCCGAGCCGAAGAGTTGGTGGCGAACGTTGAAGAAACATGCCAGACGCTGCGAAGGTATGGGATTTAGATGAACCCAGCCAAGTGTCTTTTTGGTGCCCGAAGGGGGAAGATCCTGGGCTATATTGTGACTAAGCGGGGCATCGAAGCCGACCCGAGCAAGGTCAAGGCCTTACTAGATATGCCCCCGCCCAGGAATCTATGGGAGGCTCAGCGGCTCGCTGGGCGAATCACGGCCTTTTCTCGGTTTATCTCCCGATCGGCAGAGCGAGGGTTACCTTTCTTCAAAACCCTCCGCAAGGCTACAAAATTCCAATAGGACGCCGAGTGTGACAAGGCGTTTGAAGAACTGAAGACTTACCTTGCTGAGTTGCCCGTGTTGGCGAAACCGGAGGTCGGGGAGATCTTGTATGTGTATCTGGCCGCATCGGCTGACTCAGTTAGCTTGGTTTTGGTTAAGCAGGAGGCGGTCGAACAGCAGCCGGTGTACTTCTTCGCCCATTTATTAAAGGGAGTCAAGTGTCGCTATACGACACTCGAAAGATTAATGTATGTGCTGTTGTTGGGTGCTCGAAGGCTTCGTCCCTATTTCTTGGCACATCCTATAGTGGTATTGACAAATAGCAACCTGGGCCGAGTAGCCTCAAATCCTGAAGCGTCAGGGCGACTGATCAAGTGGACTACCGAGCTGAGTGAATATGATATTCAATACCAGCCTCGACCAGCTATCAAGGCTTAGGCTTTGGCTGACTTCTTAAGGGAGCTGCACTCGGACGAGATTGAAGAAGCATGGCAGATATATGTGGATGGTTCGTCGGCCCGGTCTGGAAGCGGAATTGGTATTCTGATAATCTCCCCAAGCGGAGAAAAAATGCACCTGTCTGTGCGGCTGGAGTATCAGGCTACAAATAATGAGGCCGAGTATGAGGCCCTCATAGCGGGACTGCAAGCCGCCAAGCATGTGGAGGTGGCCCAGGTGATGCTCTACTCGGATTCTCAACTAGTTATGCAGCAGGTGGCGGGACGATTCAAGGTCAACAGTGACCGACTGCAGGCCTTCGTAGAAGCTTATGAGAAGCTTAAGGCCGAATTCAAAGCAGTACAAGTGAGGAAGATCCCACGAGAAGAGAACTTCAAGGCAGACAAGTTGGCTAAACTAGCCAGTTTAGTTGGCTCATGGGTGCTTCCTCAGGTTGGCGGCCCGGCGTTGCTGGTCATGCAGATAGAAAGGCAGGCCTCCCTGGAGTTGGAATCCGACTGGCGAACCCCGATCATCGCATATCTCACCCGGGGAACTTTACCAGCCGACCGTGAGGAAGCTTGGTGGCTCAGGAAGCATGTGCCCAGATACACGATGGTCGGCGATGTCCTCTACAAGAGATCATTTTCTCAGCCTCTCCTCAAATGCCTGAACGAGGAGGATGCCGATTGTCTTGAGGGAAGTTCATTTGGGGATCGGGCACCACACGGGTGCTCGTGCGACGGCTAGGAAGGAGATAATGTCAGGATATTATTGGCCCACCCTGCAGAAAGATGCCAACGAGTTGGTTGCTAAGTGTCTATCCTGCCAGAAGCATCAATGTCTGCCGCACCAACCCACAGAAGCCATGAAGACGGCAGTGGTCTCTTGCCCTTTCGACCAGTGGGGCATGGACATTGTAGGGCCATTCCCGATTGCCGCCGCTCAGAAGAAATATTTGTTGGCGGCAGTCGATTATTTTTCCAAGTGGATAGAGGCGGAGGCCCTATCGTGCATCACCGAACTGGCAGTAATGAAGTTCTTCTGGCTAGACATACTGTGCCGGTATGGGATCCCACACAAGCTTGTCTCGGATAACGGGAGGCAGTTCCAGGGCAGGAGGATACGAGAGTGGTGCGCGAGATACGGCATCAAGCAAGCCTTTACCTCCGTGGCTTACCCTCAAAGCAATGGCCAGGCAGAAGTGGCTAATCGGGAGATTCTCAGAGGGTTAAAGACGAAGCTCGACCACGTTGGCGGAACATGGGTAGAGGAGCTCCCGAGCATCCTGTGGGCCTTGAGGATCACGATCAAAGAACACAACCGGGTGCACTCCTTTCCAATTAGTCTATGGGAGTGAGGCTATGATCCCGGTCGAGGTCGAGTGCGAATCAGATCGAAGGGCGGCCTATGATGAAGATAACGCGGAAAGGCGGCGTCTGGAGCTGGATCTGGTCAATGAAATCCGAGACAGAGCAGCGGCTCGGATGTTTGCATATAGACAGAAGATGAAACAGAAGTATGACCGGAGGGTGCTGCCCAGAACATTTCAAGTAGGCGATCTTGTCTGGAAAAGAATCAAACCCGTGGGAGACGTAAGCAAACTGGAGCCACAATGGGGGGGACCCTTCAAGATTGTTCAAAAGCTCTCCTCGGGAGCCTATTATCTAGAAAATAAGAAGGGAAAAAGGTTGGATCGACTCTGGAGTGCGATCCACCTTCAGCCCTATCGGGTTGCCGAGTGAAAAGTGATGATGTAAATATAAGACACACCTGACAGTGGAAGAACATGGTCGTTGCCCCGCTCGCAGATGTACTGGACTCTCGAGCCACTAGCCCGTAGCTCGGCTGCTCAGTAAGACGCGTGGCATCCCATGCTCCCTGAGTCCTGCCCGACTGTGTGCGCTATTATCCCGCGGATCAGCCTGCCTGACCGTGTGTGCCATTTTTTCGCAGCTCGGCTGCTCAGTAAGACGTGTGGCGTCCCACGCTCCCTGAGTCCTGCCCGACTGTGTGCGCTATTATCCCGCGGATTAGCTTGCCTGACCGTGTGTGTCATTTTCCCGCAGCTCAGCTGTTCAGTAAGACGTGTGGCGCCCCACGCTCCCTGAGTCCTGCCTGACTGTGTGCGCTATTATCCCGCGGATCAGCCTGCCTGACCGTGTGTGCCATTTTCCCGCAGCTCGGCTGCTCAGTAAGACGCGTGGCTTCCCACGCTCCCTGAGTCCTGCCCGACTGTGTGCGCTATTATCCCGCGGATCTGCCTGCCTGACCGTGTGTGTCATTTTCCCGCAGCTCGGCTGCTCAGTAAGACGCGTGGCGTCCCACGCTCCCTGAGTCCTGCCCGACTGTGTGCACTATTATCCCGCGGATCAGCTTGCTTGACCGTGTGTGCCATTTTCCCGCAGCTCGGCTGCTCAGTAAGACGCGTGGCGTCCCACGCTCCCTGAGTCCTGCACGACTATGTGCGTTATTATCCCGCGGATCAGCATGCTTGCCCGTGTGTGCCATTTTCCCACAGCTCGGCTGCTCAGTAAGACGTGTGGCGTCCCACGCTCCCTGAGTCCTGCCCGACCGTGTGCGCTATTATCCCGCGGATCAACCTGCCTGACAGTGTGTGCCATTTTCTTGCAGCTCGGCTGCTCAGTAAGACGCGTGGCGTCCCATGCTCCCTGAGTCCTACCCGACTGTGTGCGCTATTATCCCGAGGATCAGCCTGCCTGACCGTGTGTGCCATTTTCCCGCAGCTCGGCTGCTCAGTAAGACGCGTGGCGTCCCACGCTCCCTGAGTCCTGCCCGACTGTGTGCGCTATTATCCCGCAGATCAGCATGCCTGACCGTTTATGCCATTTTCCCGCAGCTCGGCTGCTCAGTAAGACGCGCGGCGTCCCACGCTCCCTGAGTCCTGCCCGACTGTGTGCGCTATTATCCCGCGGATCAGCATGCCTGACAGTGTGTGCCATTTTCCCGCAGCTTGGTTGCTCAGTAAGACGTGGGGAGTCCCGCGCTACTTGAGTCCTGCCCGACTGTGTGCGTTATTATCCCGCAGTTCGACCGCTAAGTGAAACGCGTGGCGTCCCACGCTCCCTGAGTCCTTCCTGACTGTGTGCGCAAACTCTTGCCTCGCCGAAAAGTTATAAGTGGATCGGCTTCCACGCCCCACTTGATTCAGTGTCTCCGATCGGACGCGTGGCGGCCCACGCTCCTGAGAATCGGCCTGAGTCGGTGGCCAGACGCCCCTCTTCAAACATGGCACATTCATCCCTCGGTTCGGCCCCTAGCCTGGCGCGTGGCGGCCCACGCTCCCCTATTTGTTAATCCGCCGAGCATGTGAAGTTCTCGAAGTTCTAAGGTAAAAACATTCCTCCAACGACTAGCCCACCTGGTCGCCCCATAGGTAGGGCTCAGGCGGAAGCCTGACGACGTGACAAAACCACAAGGTTGGCAACTCGGCCATGAAGCTACGAATGGCCTAGCCCAGCAACTTCATTCGATCAATACTTGGGTGCTCTCCCAGTCGCAAATCACTCACTCATACCCAAATTGGCGGTATGCTTAAGAGTATCCCTTCTCGACGGGCAAGATATGAAATATTTTGGTGCTAGTGACCCGATACCCGACTTAAACCTAAGTAGGGAAGTCCTCACTCGGGTTAATAACGCGGCTCGAATTTTGGACGCACAAACATTGCAAGAGGAAATAAGGAAAAAGGCGGCATTTTATTATCAAAAGCGATTACAAAATAGAGGCTTAGTCCCTCTCTAGCCAAAACATCTCTCAATGATAACTACTCTCAGCTCACGGAACTCGGCCTGTCTTCTTCGAGGACTTGCCAGGGGACAGAGAGTCAGTATACCCTTTGAGGTGTTGTATGTGCCGCTGGATAGTCCGCAGGGCGGATGTTTGGACTTCATATTTTTGCTTAAGCTTGTCGAGCTCCGCGGTGCTAGCAGCCAGTTCCTTCTCTTTGTCCTTCAGATCGACCCGCAGAGTGAAGATGAGGTGACGTGCTTCAAGAAGTTGCGCCTTGAGCATAGTCCACTCCTCAGAAATCCAAACTGACGGCGCCGCCTGTCAGCAAAAGAAGGCAAGAGTCAGAAGCAAAGAAAAGGGAAATGAAGGCAGCACCTTTCATGAGCTAAAGTTTCTCGGGTCGGGCTATAGGTGCTCTCACCCGAGCAGAGCTTCCAGGCTCTCGGCTAGACAAGGCTTCAGACTTCCTGTCCAAACCGCTCTTGGAACACGAAGCGCTCGCTAGCACTCCATGGAGGGTGGCATGGGGAGAGACTGACCCAGGAGAGCCAGCGACAACATCCTCACCCACAGAGGCCCATAGATTGGAAAAGGGCAAGGAGCATGCAAGCAATAAGCCTCCCCGGACTGGCATTCGCTGAGATAGGGGCATCTGATAGTAGCCCCCAGCATTAGTCGGGCCAGTAATGCCAGCCGGTCGGCGTACAGAACCACTCTGGGTCGAACCGCGAGGGACAGTATGGGCACCTCCCTTCAGATCCCCTGCCGGCGCGAGCGCCCGAACCCTCCTCAACGAAGTGGGAGAAGAGGGAGCTCCGGAAGTCGCAGTGCTCGGGGAGACTGCCCTTGTCTCAGGGGCAGACATTAACTCCCTTAGCAGAAGAGGCCGCTCGAGAGGAGCTTCCCGACTGAGGAGGGGCAAGCTCACGAGCCGCTGGAGAAAGCGATACCTCGGGGGCAGGTGAAGGGAAAGTGTGCCCCGGATGGGAGGTCACACGGAAAGACGAAGGCGCCGCGACAGTAACTTCTGCAGAAGTTGGCGCCCGGGCTCGCTTCGTTCAGCGGGGAGGAGCGGGAGTGCTATGTGGAGATGAGAAAATAGCCGAACGAAGCATATTATGGTGGGTTTTCAAGGGTAGGTCGTCCATATCAGGGACTCCCATGTGGGAAGTCGGCCCTTGCTCCATTGGTTCCTTCCCCTTGCAAGGAACACCTTCGCGAGGAGAAGCGAAGGGGGTGAGTACCCTCCTCGGAAGAGGAGAGGCTTGGGGAAGCATCATATCGAGAAACTCTTGGTCTACATCTTTTAAGGAAGAGCGGTTAGAGTCGTCCGAAGAGGTGTAAAGCCCTCCTAAACAAAACAGTTCCTCTGAGGATTCAGCGGAAGACATGATGGAAGGTGGCGGAAAATTTGACTAAGATTCTGGTCTCGCAATTGTTTGGGTTGAAGAAAACGCCAGAAGCGTCGCCTATATATAAGGAAGGGCAAGCAATCTTGGCCGTTCGGAGAAGGCCTCGACAAATGGCCTGATCGAAGGGTCATGCTCGGCCGCTAGAATGATAAGTGGGCAAAGGCTACTCGCCACCCGAGGCGCTGATGACCGGTGATAGACGTCTCGCTGCCCGAAGCGTCATTTCATCGTTGAAGGGTGCAATCGCTCATTAAGACGATCGTCAGAAATTTGAGATACGAATCGCCTTGATGGGACAGGTGCAAAGAAACAAGTGGGCCAGCTCCCGCTAAGCCCTTGGCCCAGGGCCCGGTGGGCCGCTGGGCGACTTACGCTCACCAGGTCCCAACCTACCCAAGTGGTTGAAGTCTCGTTAGCGGGTCAGTCCCCACCAATCTAGTGGGTTACATCGTAAAGGACAATCCCAAGCTAAGGGCTCTAACTGACAGCCGTTGGAAGTGTCAACGTTCGACAACAAAAGTAAGCCTCAGAGGCTCGAGTGGAAAGGGAAATGTTCTAATCGACAAAATAGAGATGTTCCATAGCCAGGGGTTGATCACCCTTACACGTGCACAAAAGAAAGAGGCAAAAAATACAGAAGGCCCGGATCTCACTTGAAAGGTTCATCGGTCACGCTCGGCAAGTCCTTACACATGTCCTCAGGCCGCACGGCGGTAGGAGGTAGGTTGGGAGGTAGATATCCGTCGAACCTAAGGTGGTGGACAATGTTAATCCCCTGGGACAGCATCACGTTCATGAACCGCGCGGCGATTTCAGCCTTATGGGCCTGGGCGTCAAGCCTGTACTCTTCCAACCGGGATTCTTTGGTTTCCTTATAAGATCGAAGTTCTGTCAACTCCGATCTAGCCGCCTCCCACTCAGGATGTCCAATCTCCCAGCGGGAGCGAAGCTCCGTTACTTCAGACTTAGCCGCCTCCCACTTGGATCTCTCCCCCCGCAGCTGCTCGAGCTCAGCCTCCTGACCTTGTATCAACTGATCCTTGGAACGAAGTTCCGCGGATAGCTCGGTCAATCTCCGAGAGTGGGCCAGAACCTCAACGTCTCGGGTCTCCAGCTGGGCTCGAAGGGAATCTGCGACAGCAGACGCCTGCTGGAGCTCAAGCTTCACCTGGTCCAACTTGGCCTAAACTTTCGCTTGAAGCGCTCGCGCCTTTCGCTCGGCGTGCTTCAGGGCAGACAACCGGATGTTTGTCTGAGAGGTAGCTTGTCGTGCTGTCTCAAGTTGGCCACGAGTCTCCTAGAGCTGCCCCTCAGAGTGGGCCAGTCGATCCTGCAGATCCCGAACCTCCGCTCGTAGGTGGTTCAGTGCGGGCTCATCGGCAACCAGCTGGGAGTGCCCTAGTTGAGTTTGCAGGCATTGTACTTCCCTCTCGGCTTTTGCCCAAGCCGAGCTTTCGGTCAGAAAAGACATGGAAACTCTATGGCAGTCTCCTAGGCACTACAGAAGGAACACCGATCTTAAGGGGCCCAACAGAGTATATGGTAGAAGATACAGGTCGTCCATACATACCAGAGTAACCTTAAGGAAGAAGGCGTCAGCTCTATTGCGGGAGCCTCGGAAATGAGACTCCTCAAGCCCCTGGGCATAGCGGTCGGCTACTGCTCCGTACAGACGCAGGTCCTGGTGCCGGCCGGGTAGCTCGCCCAGAGGCATCTTCAGGTGGCGGTCTGCTCGAGTGGGCACCAGAAGGTGCATCATCAGGTCCTCAATTGGGCCCTCGGCTGAGGGGATTCCCGACCTGTCAAACACCAGCGTACCAGAGGTGCTTGAGGCGGCAGAAGGGTCGGCGGACGATGTGGTGACAGGAGGATCGGCCGCGGCGGCAATATTGGGGTCAACGGAGGGGGTAATTGCGGGCTGGCGAACGGGAGAGTCTCCAACAGGCACGGCAACAAGAGGTTCGACCACAGGAGCCACGAAGGGCACAATGGCTAGGGAGGTAGACCGCACTCCCGAGCCCGGAGCCAGTCACTTTTTCTTTTTCTTCTTCTCCAGACGTTTGCTGGAGGAAGGACCGGATGAACCTCCTGGTGGAGAAGGCACTCGTTGGCGCTTGGAAGGGGCACGCGGTCCAGCGGCTATCGGGGGAATGGTCTCGGAGGCGATGGGAGCTGGTGTCGGTTCAGGTGGGGTCAGGGTGGCTGAAGCGTCTCCCGCCGAAGCACCTCCACCAATGACCAGCAGGGAGGCAACACAAGTCTGTAGTTCGGTCGCATCCAGTCTAAAGCCTCCCCGTACCGCCGTAGTTAGCAGCAGGGAAACTGTGAAAGCAAAATAAGCTCGGGCACGGCTAGGGGATATACATAGAAGATACAGGGAGACTTACCAACGACATACGGAGAAGGGGCAAGGCTCGGGCTAAGACCGAAGGCAGAGAGGATCCCCTCCTTCAGCAAAAGTCCACCATGGAAATATCGGTCCTCTAACTCGGCGGTAACACTCAGGTACTCGGCGGAAGTGCGATAATGCCGGGGAAGGGTGTCGGAAACAGGAAGTCCCTCAATCCAAGTGGTGGGCCAACCCGGAGCTTCGATAGGCCAACGAAGAAGAAGCGCTCCTTCCATCCCTTGTTTGAAGTTGGGAGATTCAATAGGAAGGACGCCTTGGCTCGAGCTTGGAAGAAGAAGTCGCCCGCTTCTTGCTGTTTTGGGTAGCAGAGGTAATGGATGTTGGATCGAGAAACCACGATAGGGGGGTGAATATCGTGAAAAACTTTCGGATTAATATAAGAGACTACGCAGCGGAATTGAAACAAAACACACGGAACACAAGTGATTTTACTTGGTTCGGAGTCGCGGTCGGCTCCTACTCCAAGCCCACGGTCCTTGACCGTTTACTATGGGCAATTCTATAATGCGCAAAGATTTACAAAGATTGTTACAATAGTAGTGCAATAAATAAAATTATACTCTTCGTTACCGACGCCCGGTGTTGATCGTACTTCTGAGCAGGGGGTCGTCGTCGGCGCTAGAATCTCGAGATCGGAGGTTTCCGGAGCAGAGCGCTTGAATGAAGAGCGTAGAGGCGTTGGAAAATTGATGTCTTGAAGCCTAGGGGTCGAGCCCCTTTTATAGCACTCCCGGGGGAGGCCCTGGATGCTGGGGGCGCCTGACACGTGCCTTCGGATCCGAGAAACCTCATCCGAAGTTCGGTCAACGCTTATCCCTCCAGAATCGGCCTTGGAGCTGACGGGGGCGCCCGGGACACTGGGGGCGCTCTCCTTGACTTGGTCTGCTGGCTTCTGGTTACTTTGCTTCGATTGCTTTGAATCAGGGCTCTCGGGACATCCAGGGCGCCCGAGACCATTAGGGCGCCTGGCCTAGTAAGCTTTCGAAGCGATTCTTGCTTAACTTGTTTTGCCTTGACCTTGGGGGCGCCCGAGACCTCCAGGGCGCCCTGCACAGCTGTCTGCCTCTCTCCTTTGGGGTGTTCTGAGCTGCAGAAACACATTCCTTCGGTCCTGCATTCAAGGTTAGTTCCAAAACAACAAGGCAAGAATATTAGTTGATTTTTACAGCCGTAGCTGTCTTGGTTCTGACTTCGGGTCTCCCAAATGGAACCCTAGGTCGAACCGACGCCTACTGTTCCCTCGACGAGGAACGCGTCCTCACCTACTCCTCTCAGGAGAGTTTACATTTTGCCAACCGGCTCCTCTGGTTGGACTTTTGCCCAGCAGTCCTTCGCCAGGTGCCTAGCAGCCCTTCGCCAGGTCTTCGGTACCAAGCAGTCCTTCGTCAGGTGCCTAGCAGCCCTTCGCCAGGTCTTAGACTCCTAGCTGCCCTCTGCCAGGTCTTCAACTCCTAGTATCCCTTCGCTAGGTGCCTAGCAGCCCTTCGCTAGGTGCCTAGCAGTCCTTCGCCAGGTCTTAGGGTTTCAATGCCTAGCATTCCTTTGCTAGGTGCCCAGCAGTCTTTCGCCAGGTCTTAGGGTTTCGATGCCTAGCAGCCCTTCGCTAGGTGCCTAGCAGCCCTTCGCCAGGACTTCTTTCTGCACACTCAGTTAACACATTAGATCACAAATAATACTTAACTTTGAATCCTTTGCCAATATCAAAACAAGGTTCGATATGGTGCTTCTTGCACCAACAATCTCCCCCTTCTTGATTTATGGCAACACAATTCAAAGTTAAGTAAAAATTATAATAGATTAAGCAATAAGGTTAAGACCAATTACATATAGCAATAAAGTCTAAGACCAATGTAATTTTGAAGAGAAAAATTTTTCTCATACTCCCCCTGAATGATTGTGTTATAAAACACATAAAATACTTAACTTTGACTTTTCCTCCCCCTTTGACATATACCAAAAATTTTCATGGGTGAACAAGATATCTAATAGGGATGCAGCTTTTGTAAAACTTCTAAGTGTTTCATATTTTTGACAAAGTGTTTTTTTTCAAAAAAATAGAGTTAAAACGTTTGCACAAAAAACTTTTTACACTTAGAAAAGTTTTGCAAGCCTAAATTTTGTTTTAAAAAACTTTTACTCACAAGGCTTTGCAAAAAGAATTTTACTAAAAATGTTTACTTAGGCAAAATTTTGAAACCAAATTTCCCAAAAAAATTCAACTTTGAGAATTAGGAAAAAATTTGTTTACCAAAAAAAATTTGCACACTTAGAAAAATTTACTTGGAAACAGTTTGTGCATTTGAAAAACAAAATCTTTAAGAAATTTCTCGACAAGTTTTACACCAAAAATTTCTTAGAAGCATTTACCAAAATTTTCAAAAAGTTTATTGCTCAGACAAATTTTGTTTACTAAGAAAAATTTTACTTAGAAAAAAAACATGCACTTAAAAAATTTGAAACATTTAGAAATACTTAGAAATTTTTAAAGCACTTTTTGTAAAAGAGATAAAAATTTAAAAAATTTCCTTTCTCTCCCCCTTGGCTATATATCAATAAAGAAATATATTTTGAAATAAGTTTTTTTTAAAAAATTATGTATCAGAGCCTATGAGTTTTGAAAACATAAAAATACTTAGTATAACTTTTGAAGGCATTGCAAAAAGCTTTAAATTGAACCAACAAAACTCCACTTTGAATAGTATTAAAAAAAATATTTTGTATTTGTAGGCAAGTCTTTGAGAAAATTCACGCACTTAGAACATTATTGCCTTGAAAAGTATTAGTACTTTTTGAAAACATTATATTTTGAAAAATAGAAGTACTTTTGAAAGATATTATTTAAAAACAATTTTAATTTTATTTTGAAAATATAATACTTGACTCGGTTTCGTTTCCAGTCTGACACAATCCTAGGAAACCTTGATAACTACAAGGACATTTCCCTAAGTGTCCTGGAAAATTTTCCAAAGTTAAGTAAGTATTATTTTCAAAAGTATTATAAAAGGATTTTAAAAGTATTCCAAAGTAAAGTAAAATTTTGAAAGTGATGGTATATATATAAGCAAAATGATTTAAAAGGATATTATTTATGTTTTCAAAAGGATTTTAAGAGTGCAGTGCATGAAAATATATGATTTTGAAAATGCTCAATAATTCTTTTAATTTGATCTCCCCCTAAACTTGACCCAGTCCTAGGAAGCTTGTTGACTACAAGCGATCTTCCTCTGAGTTTTAAGGTTTGATTCAAATTATAAGAATTATCTAATAATTTTGAAACATAATTGTCAGAAATAATTTCTTTCGATTTAGACTCCCCCTAAATCTGACACTTCTTAGGAGTCTTTGTAGATCATGATGAAGTCTTCCTTTGTGTCTTTAGGGTTTGTCAAAATCAAAAGGGAATCAAGCATAATTCTTAAAATGAATTTTGAAAAATTAACATTTCGAAACAATGAGTATTTGAAAGACATATTTTGAAATGATAGCATAGTTTTAAACAAAACATGAGTGATAGTTTGAGAACATAGTATTTTTTTTTTAAACTTCTTCCTTTAATTTGAACTCCCCCTAAACCTGACACAGTCCTAGGAGGCTTGTTGACCACAAGTTAATCCTCCTCTGAGTCTTTAGGGTTTAGTTCAGATTAAAGGAATTATTCAAAACAAATAATTACCAAAAAGCATTTCAAAAATTCTTCTTTTGACTCAAACCCCCCCTAAATTTGACACAACCTAGGAGTCCTTGTAGATCATAAAGTGGACATTCCTCTGTGTCTTTAGGGTTTATCAAAAGAATAGTTTTGAATAACAATATGGTAATTTTCAACATATTTGGAATGATAATAATTTTCCAAAGAGGTAGTAACATACAAGGGTTTTTGAATCAAATTTAAGATTTTTTGAAATGATAATAATTTTTCATAGAGATAGTATTATACGAGGGTTTTTGAATCAAATTTTTGAAAACCTTATTTTGAGATAATACTAAATTTTAGAGCATAAGGTTTTTTAAAAAAAATCTAAATTTTTTGAAAAATAAAAAAAACTCCCCTTGTATCTGACTCGTCTGACTTTGTCTAAGTGCTTAAAGGGTCTTCAGTATTGACTAGGTTTGACTATATTGACTTGGTTTTACCAATAATTGACCCAATCAAGTCCTAGGTCTTAGTGTTAATTCAATCAAGACTTAGTTTGATGAGTTAATTTTGAAAACAAATGAAATTCAATTTTTTGAAAAATGTTGAGTGGAAAACATATATATAGTTAATTTAGAATTAATTTTAGGAAAAAAATTGAGTTGATTTTGAAAAAGTATTGAACTATATAATTAGGTCCTAGACATCTCACCCAGTTCTACATGACAAAACAGGTTACCTTATCTGTTTTGTGAGATGCTTAATTTTATCTTTGATTTTATGTTAAATCTAAGATTTACTTAAAATTTGTGTTAGATTTAAATCTGACAATAGTAAAGTGAATTTGATTTTCTTTAATTGGCTTCCAGGTCTTGGCGAGGCACTAGGCCTTCTTTGGCCGTAGCCTTATTGGATCATCAACCCTTTCCTTGACAAAGCCTTTTATAGAAAATTCATCTTCAAGTTGCTCCTTGAAAGATTTTGGTCTAACTAGTTTGGGTCTTGGATCGGTAGCTTCGGCTAGTTCCACCAGACTAAACAGACCAAGTAGAGTATACTTGACCTTATTAGAAAGGTTTCCCTAACGTACTATCATCTCACCTCCTCCCAATACTAGGTTTTCAAGTTTTAAGTAACTCTAGTCAATCCTAATTCTAAGCAAAAAAAAAAACAAGCAAACATGACAAAAATGATCTAAGTTATATCATAATTGAAATGAAACTCTGGTTTTTTAAAATCAGCAAGGTTGTGAATTAAGTTTTCTAACGTATTAACCTTAACTAATTTATACGAATTAATCACGTTATTTGAGATAAATATTAGATTTTCAAATATTGAAAACTTACCATTCCTGATCGTTTGTCCAGTACTCTTGTAATGATCATGAGCTAATCGGACCAGTTTGGGTCGATCTCCTTCATTGTCTTCTGATTCCGAGTCTGAGTCGGACTCGGGTACAGGTTGAAGCTTCTTCTTTGGTGGTTCTCTTGGAGCTTTCCCAGCACTAGAAATTACACCTTCCTCGACCATTACAGTATTTGTTTGATTATTTAATGATAATTCAAAAGAAGATTCGAAATTGGTTACCATTTTTGTCTCAGCCAATTCGTCTTCTGACTCTGGCTTGAATTCGCAATCAGGTATGGATTCTTTCTCATCTTCTGATCCGGAGTCAATTTTGAAGTCGGGTGCTGACTCTTCTAAGATCTCAATATCGGAGCTCTCTTCGTGTAGATTGATTAGCTTTTCCCACATCTCCTTGGCACAGGTGAAGGATCCGACCCGCTTCAATTCTTCTTTGGTCAGACCACATTGTAAGATTACTGTTGCCTTAGCATCAGTCTCGATCTTTCTTAGAGTTGGTTCGTCCAATTTGTCCCAGGCGATCGATGTTCCATCTTCTATGGGGAAAGTGAACCCCATTTGGATTATCAACCATAAATCCAGATTGGCCTTCAAGTGGGATTCCATTAGACTTCTCTAGGAATTGAAATTTTCGCCAGAGAAGAGCGATGGACGAGCACTGTTCCATTCTTGGTTGGCCATTTAGTTTAAACCTCGTACACAAGAGAAATAACAAAAATGTACCAAGACTTGGTCTTGGATTAGTAGTGCGGGAGAAGGGAAAAAATAGCCTAAAATAAATATTGCATGAATTTCGAGGCGAAATAATAATAAAAAGTTTTGACAAATTTTTGAAAATGTTGGGTTTATCAATTCTGATTAATGATGAAAAAGTAAGACTTCAATGTTTGGGAGAAATTTTGCTCGAATTAAGGTAGCACGAATTTCGAGAAAAAAATATTAAAATAAAAAAAATTATGACAAATTTTCAAAAATTGATCGTTTTTATCAATTCTGACTTATGGTGAAAAAATAAGAATTCAAAATTGAAAAAGATCGAGTGGTGTTTCACCAACCTCGATTAACGAGAAAGATAAAAAAATAAAATTATTTCGTAAAATCCAAAAATACTCTCAAATTGGTGGTTGCACCAAATTTGAGCTACCCCGCTCTGATACCACTTGTTGGATCGAGAACCCACGATAGAGGGGGGGTGAATATCGTGAAAAACTTTCGGATTAATATAAGAGAATACGCAGCGGAATTGAAATAAAACACACGGAACACAAGTGATTTTACTTGGTTCGGAGTCGCGGTCGACTCCTACTCCAAGGTCCACGGTCCTTGACCGCTTACTATGGGCAATTCTATAATGCGCAAAGATTTACAAAGATTGTTACAATAGTAGTGCAATAAAGAAAATTATACTCTTCGTTACCGACACCCGGTGTGGATCGTACTTTTGAGCAGGGGGTCATCGTCGGCACTAGAATCTCGAGATCGGAGGTTTCCGGAGCAGAGCGCTTGAATGAAGAGCGTAGAGGCGTTGGAAAATTGATGTCTTGAAGCCTTGGGGTCGAGCCCCTTTTATAGCACTCCTAGGGGCGCCCTGGACGCTGGGGGCGCCTGACACGTGCCTTCGGATCCGAGAAACCTCATCCGAAGCTCGGTCAGCGCTTATCCCTCCAGAATCGGCCTCGAAGCTGACAGGAGCGCCCGGGACACTGGGGGCACCCTCCTTGATTTGGTCTGCTGGTTTCTGGTTACTTTGCTTCTATTACTTTGACTCAGGGCGCCCGGGACATCCAGGGCGCCCGGGACCATCAGGGCGCTTGGCCCAGTAAGCTTTCGAAGCGATTCTTGCTTAACTTGTTTTGCCTTGACCTTGGGGGCGCCCGGGACCTCTAGGGCGCCCTGCCCAGCTGTCTGCCCCTCTCCTTTGGGGCGTTCTGAGCTGCAGAAACACATTCCTTCGGTCCTGCATTCAAGGTTACTTCCAAAACAACAAGGCAAGAATATTAGTTGATTTTTACAGCCGTAGCTGTCTTGGTTCTAACTTCGGGTCTCCCAAATGGAACCCTAGGTCGAACCGACGCCTACTGTTCTCTCGACGGGGAACGCGTCCTCACCTACTCCTCTCAGGAGAGTTTACCTTTTGCCAACCGGCTCCTCCGGTTGGACTTTTGTCCAGCAGTCCTTCGCTAGGTGCCTAGCAGCCCTTCGTCAGGTCTTCGATACCAAGCAGTCCTTCGCCGGGTGTCTAGCAGCCCTTCGCCAGGTCTTAGACTCCTAGCTGCCCTTCGCCAGGTGCCCAGCAGCCCTTCGCCAGGTCTTCAACTCCTAGCAGTCTTTCGCTAGGTGCCTAGCAGTCCTTCGCCAGGTTTTCAGCTCCTAGCAGCCCTTCGCTAGGTGCCTAGCAGTCCTTCGCCAGGTCTTAGGGTTTCGATGCCTAGCATTCCTTCGCTAGGTGCCCAGCAGCCTTTCGCCAGGTCTTAGGGTTTCGATGTCTAGCAGCCCTTCACTAGGTGCCTAGCAGCCCTTCGCCAGGACTTCTTTCTGCACACTCAGTGAACACATTAGATCACAAATAATACTTAACTTTGAATCCTTTGCCAATATCAAAACAAGGTTCGATATGGTGCTTCCTGCACCAACAATGGAAACTCTCCGGTTCCAGGCGAATATGGAGCAGAGTAAATACTATGATTGAGCCACACATCAGGCGAATGGCATTGGGAGCTAGCTGAGGCAAAGGGATCTGGAAATAATCGCAGATGGCGGATAGAATGGGATGCACGGGGAAGCGGAGACCTGCTTGAAGATGGTCCTGAGACAAAGTGACAAAGCCCAATGGGGTGGAGTTCGGTCAGGCGTGTGGCTCCGGTAGGAGTAGATGGTGATCGGCGGGGATGAAGAAGTCTGATTGTATTTGCTTTAGGTTATGAGCAGTAAGAGTAGTGGCCATGGTGGAGTACCAGGGCCTGGAAGGAGAAGGGGATGAGGAAGAAGAGGCCATCAGATAAGAGGGAGGCGAGAAGCTAACCGGTAAAGGAGGTCGCCGGAGGGAAGCCGGGGAGAAGCGGCTGTCGTAACCCTAGCGATGCTCAAAGCGGCGGAAGACAATGGAAAGTTTCAAATGTGTGAAGAAGAACAGGCAGACAAGAGGCGTAGTTATGAGGATAGGTGAGGAGCGATGAATCGTGCAACGAGAAAACGGGAAGGGCGTGCCACCGAACTAGAGCCGCTTGATCAGGCTCGGGGGATGTTTGGGGTGCTAACGCAGGTGACTTGGGGGGACGGGCCTCCGACCGTTAGGGCAACGATCTATGGAAAGATAGGCCCAGATTCTGAGGGGGGCGCCAGGCTCAATCCAGATTTGGAGTCCAGTCAGTTGGGCTACAAGCCTCCTTCGACTAGACTTGAGGGGGATGCTTATGATCCCGGGCCAGCTTGCGTGTAGCCTGGCTCGGCAGGCTAGCGCTCAGTCAGAATGAAGATGGTTAGTGGGTTGAACGAGCCCGTTAGGTGGGGGGGGGGGGGGGCGGGCGGGCCTAAGTCCCCGGGCTCCCGCGTCATAGGCCCTCGGCCGGCCTTGTTACTCAGTGCCCCAGTCGGCACCCTCATCATAGTTTGCAAAATCGCGATCCTGGATCGTAGGATCGTACGATCCTACGATCCTGGATCACAAAACGATCCAGAATCGCGCAGAATCATTTTTTGTAGCAGGATCGCAGCAGGATCGGTAGGATCGGACAGGATCGGACAGGATCGTATAGGATCGGACAGGATCGGAACAGAATCGGAACAGAATCGATGAAAGCTTTAAGAGGTCATAACTTTTGACTCGGATTGAACCACGTGACCTATAATATATCAAATTGAAACTCGTTCAAAGATCTACAAGTTAGTTTTAAGATTGAATCCCAAAAAATATTGTTTAAAGCCTTTTCAGAGGCCCAGAAGATTATTAATCTTTTTTATTATTTTTTTTTATCTTTTACATCGTTAGTGTTAGGGTTTTAAGATTATTTAAATATCTATTTAATTATTTTTTAGTTAGTTTTTGATTAATAATATTATGTTATATCTTTTTTCTAAAATGATGAGTCTTTAGATGTCTATTATCTAATAGGTTGACAATTAAATTGGATCATCTTGTAATAAATAGAATATTATTGAAGTTAAACGTGATTATTTTCATTATAGTATTAATAAAAATTGTATATTTTTTCATTTTAAGGGTTTTTGATAGGATCGTACGATTTTACGATCCGATCCTGACCGATCCGATCCTGACCCCAAATCGATCCTGTGTAGGATCGCGATTCTACGAACCTTGACCCTCATAGGCCCTCAGCCGGCCTCGTTACTCAGTGCCCCAGCCGACACAACCACTCCCTGACACCGGACTACCAGAAGCTATACGGGGTCGGCGCAGGACGGGGGCCATCCTGACCCCCAGTAGCGGATATTCCGCCGAGGTATTGATCCTCCTGCCACATCTTGTCCCCCGTACCTCGACCACATGCCTTGGTGTCAGGCCGAGCGGCGTCCAACAGCGCCAACCTTTAAGTTGACAGTGCCCCTTTCCTTAGTCCAGCATCTGCCACTTTATTCTGCCACCCCTGGACATGCATTACCCTGTCCTCGCTAGATGACAGCAGGTGGCAGGCGGGCAAAACCTGTCAGCTTCCCCGACTACATATACTCCTCGCTCCGTATTTCCCAGGTACGCGCGATAGTGCAATTTGATATTGTTCTATTGCCTTCCATCGTCATCGTCGTGTACTGACTTGACCGTCGGAGTGCCGGGCCGAGGACTTTCCCCGGCGGGTTCTAACGGTCTTTGTCTTGCAGGTGAGAGGCGATCTAGCTCGTCAAGCCACCTCAGCGACCTCGCTCTCCCTGGAGGCTCATCCCGCTGTGAGGGCGTCCGACTCACTTCGCGACCGGATCAATGTATATGATCTTTTATCACATAAATATATATATTATGGGAATAGTAAATATTCCTCTATTTATAAACCAAAATTACAATTAAAAAGGATTGGTATGGTATATGTGATATACCGAATTTTTTTTTTATATTTTTCTCACTCTTATACTAATCTTTTTTCTTAAATAAATTATATATTTTGGTGACTTTGATGCAGTGTTTCCCATCTAAAGAACAATTGAGTTGCGAAAATAAAAATACAATTTAATTAGAATGGCATAAACATGAGAGATTTGCATATTGAAGTGTGGTGTATTTGGTGTGCCAGGGGATCTAACCACCAAGTCTTCGGAAGTCCTAAAAGGCAGTTGTTCTTGTTTTCATAATAATAAGAAAACAAATTACAATTGAAATTTAAATGCTTTGAATTCATGTTTTAATCTGCATTTTATAAAGAACTTACAGTTTAAAGTTCTGTAGGAATGCAGCCGATGCTCCACGTATGATACAGATTACTCTACTCATTTATTGTCAAAAGTAAATTAGTTAAATATAATGACATAGATACATAATAATAGTAATATAGATGAGAAAATAAATTTTTAATTATCAAAAATGACTTTTATGGTTCTCGTACCTAGACATTGCACATCCAAAATCCATGACTTCGATGGCATTTGATGTTGGTAAATGCTCCAAAAGGAAGAAAAAAATATATCAAAATTTAAAGAGTAAAAAAGTACTCTATTCAAATAAAAGAAGCGGCATTAATGTATTGTTAATATAATTTAGATCATGACTATTATGAGAAAAAAAATAATATCTTCGTTTATAATTCATAAGTATATTATCTTGATAAAATTTTCGATCATTATCAAATCAAAAAAATTTTCCACTGCAAGGCAAAGAAAATGTATTTGACTGACTCATACAATATGAACATGCTAACTTTCCATCCGTGCTTCATTCTGATAACATTGAGTATGCAGGAAAATCACTAATGGTTCATAACAATATTGCATGCAAAATTTGATTTACTTGCGATGTCATACGTCTCTGAACCTATATTCCATAAATGATTCAGCTCATCAATCAAAGGTTGCAAAAATACATCTATTTGCCATTTTAGATTATGAGGACCTGGAATTAGCACGGTAAGAAATATGAATTCATCTTTTATGCACATCTATGGTGGTAAGTTATATGGTGTTAAGATAACTGGTCATGATGAATATTGTTGTGCATAACTTTCAAATGGCTGAATCCATTTGCAGAAAGTTCAAGTCTTATATTACGTGGTTCCTTGGCAAAGGAAGAAAATGTTGAATCTAAATATTTCCATGCAGGGGAATCACAAGGATGACACATTATGTTTTCATCATGTCCATGATTTTGATGCCAGATCATATGACTTGTTGTTGCCGCTGATACATACAAACGTTAGACTAGCAGTCAAAGAAAAGTAATACATAACTTTGTAGAAAATATTTTTCTTCTTCTTCCTAACCATGCGAGTACTATGCTTGTAACGAGGATGATTACACATTTTACATTCCATCAACTCACTATGTTCGTTCCAATAGATTATGTAATTATTAACACAACAATATATCTTCTCGACTGGTAAATCTAAGTCTCTAATTAGTTTTTTAGTATTGTAGAAACTATCAGTCATGCAGTTATCTATTGGAAGCAACTCTGACATCAATTAACATATGTCATCATAACATCGTTCTGAGAAATGATGTTCCGCCTTCATATTCAATAATCTTGCAGTAGCAGACAATTGAGAATGACCAGCAGGAATACCTTCCCATACTTCTCTTTCACTAGCTTTCACTATGGCGTATTTGCAGGAATTTTTCATCCAAATGGAGCGCGAACCCTAGGACACTGGGCTTCTAGACCGCCCACTGAGAGCGTTTCTCGATTTACCCTAGCGGTCGGTGGGAAACTTCCGTGAGGCAGGGCCGGTCACCCGAGGTTGGTTGGAAAAACCTCGTTAATCGTTTTTTTTCTTTCACTAGCTTTCAACATGTTATACATTTTATGAACTTCAGAAGTAGGTATTTGATCTACATTTGATTGATCAAATGCATTCATTGCATCGTAAACCATAGATTGCATTGCATCAGTAGGCCTATATGATGCCTCTGGACCAATTGAGTTTGATGATGAAGCGACAGAAGGTCCAACAAATTCAAATACATATGACTCTCCATGATCATACCAGTTGTAATAATCTGGAACAAACTCATACCTACATATATGAGTTTTCATTGTATCCTCATCATGGAAAGTTGTATTTCTACATCTTCGTTAATTACATGAACACTTTAACTTGGTGTCATTCAAACACTCAGGATGACACTTTGCAAAGTTCACAAATTCTTCCACTCCAGCAAAAAATTCTTCACGGATAAATCCATTATCTAACCTATTATACATCCATGTCTTATTCGTATATATTGTATCTGAATTATCAACCACAAATAACAATTCATTATCAACCACAAATAATAATCTAAATTATCCAACTTTGATTCCGATTAATCAAACAAAATTATTCTAATTAATCAAACAAGACATATTAGAGGCATAATCAAATAAAATCATTCTAATTAATCAAACAAAATATATTAAAAGCATAAACAAACAAATATTAATCCTATACTAATAATAATTAATTAGGATAAAAAATTATCCTAATTAAATAACTTACATAATTATTTAAGGAATTAATCATTTAATTAAACAATTAATTAAATAATTAATTAATCAATTAATTAATAATTTAAAATTTTCATTAGCTAGGGTTTGGCCGCTGACAGCAGTTGCGGTCGACTGCAGTTGGGACCGCTGGCAGCTGCGGCAGCTTGTGTTCGGCCGCAGCAGCCCGCGCCTGGCCGCGCATGGCTGCTCTTGGCCGTGCCTAGCCGCGCCTGGTCGCACTTGGCCGCGCCTGGTCACGCTTGGCCGCGCCTGCCGGAAGAACTTCTTCGCCGGTGAAGAAGATGTGTTGGCCCCGGAAGGAGAAAACAAGGCTGCCGGAAACCTAAGGGGGTGTTTGGTTTGTTCCATTTTCCATTTTCATTTTCCAGAAAATCGCATTTTCTTGTTTTCTAGAAAATGATTTTATTTCATTCTCTAATTTTCCAAAAAAAAGCTATGTTCTATGTTTCTTTTTTTCCAGAAAATCGCATTTTCACTTTCATTTTTTTTTAGAAAATCATATTTTTTACATAAAATGAAAATGGAAAACAGACTGGAAAATACAAACCAAACGCACCCTAACATTTTGTAGCATATCTGTGACTGGAGGAGGGTTAGCCGGAGGAGGGTTCGTCGGAGACGACGAAGACGTGACGAAGAAGAGAGATCCTGAACGCGCGACCGGGGGGACGAACAACGCAAATTAAATCTAATTTAGCGACGGAAATAAGACGGACAAGTTACAATCCATCACTAATAGTGACGGATTATTATTACTCCGTCGCTATTAGCGATGAATTTGACCTATTTCGTTGCTAGTTTTAGGAGTTTGACCTGTACCTCAATATTAACGATGGATATAAATTATTCGTTACTAATAGCGATGGACAATTAAATTGTCCGTCGCTACTCGTTGATTTTTTTTATAGTGCGATCAAAGTTTGTCCGTCACTCAAAACCATACCAATTAGTTATGGGTCTGACTGGTCTGGGGAATAGTTGTAGTTTTAGAAGAAATCTGATCGATCTTGACCGTCAATTTCCTTTAAATTAGCCAAAATTACAAAAATAGAGGTGGTGTTTTTTCCCCTCAAAATCGGTTTCCCATTCTGAATGTTTATTAAAAGAACACTCCACACCGTATAAAATGACATAATTATTTTTTAATATTTTTTTCATTATTATTTCATCTACATTCCGTGTGTTATAATAGATACGAATTATATCTACTAGATCGTAAAAATAATCTTAATCAAAAGGACAAAAATTCTTCGTAAAATTTTTAAACAATATTTTTGGACCTAAAATTGAATCGTTAAAAATTTCACTCTAACAAATATCGATTTCTAAATAAACTTTGATTTAATATATTATGTGTCATGTTTAATTCGAGTCAAAAATTATAAAATCTTAAAATTTATCTAATATTCAATTGTAATAATTATAATTTTGTAATTATTATAATTATATAATAATTATGAACGTAACTGTTATAATTGTGTGACAATTGAGTTATAATCATTAGCTATTATAACTACCCCTCTTCAAAATTTAAACCGAAAATATAGATTAGATAATAATAATAATAATAATAATAATAATAATAGTGAAGGGTAGTACTCTTTTGATAAAAAATTAAATTTGGATGTCGTTTTGATAATTCTAAAAACTAAAGTACGCCATTTGAATTTTTACTTTTTGCTCAAATTAATGTCATTCCTTATTGCATTTTATTTGAATATGTAAAGCCTACTAAAGATGATTTAAAAATTGATTTAGGTCTTAAAATAAAAAATTGATGAACCAACAAACATCGAATCTGGGATGATCCATCTCATCCCATAAAAGTTTTTCATCAACTATCAAGATAAATTAAAAAGGGCTCGCAACGGACGACCAATAAACTTAATATTTCATGATTGTGCTTCATTTAAAAGAAAAAAATGTTATAAATATGTCGTAGTTAGAGTCGAATCGTGATTACCTAAGAAATAACTTGATACCCTTCTATGTACTCTTATATGTACTGTAGCTTGGGAGGAGATTCAGATCTTAAAATAGAAGTTAATCATGATGAAAGATAATAATTGTGTCACAAATAAGTATGACATAGAGTGTTTGACCTAGTTTCATCAAGAGTTGACTAAAGATGTTTTTCTTGATTGCTTGTTTTGTTAGTAGGAGTCCTAGAGTCAATTATGTAATGATGGACTAAAAACTTTTGTATTATATTCTATTATTAATAAAGGCAATGTTTAGTTATTATACTTACTTTATATTTGTGTCAAATAACTAAGTATAATAATGTATATCATATCAATTGGTTGAATCGATAGTGAGATGATGTAGAGAATACTACACTAAACCATTCCTAGTCAAGCATTAATATTTAGGGGCAATATTAATGCATGAAGACTAACATGTAGGTCAACTAAATCATTCCTAGTCAAGCATTAATATTCAGGGACAATATTAATGCATGAAGACTAACATATAGGTCAATTGATGACTTGAGCTCATAAGTCATGGATATGTGATATCAAGTTGGCATATAAGTATATATTAGAGAATGTGTGTTGAATTGACCCGCCATGAGAAAGTTTCATAAATTGTCATATGAGTGTCATAAATTTTCTCATGTGACTATTAGTACGAATAGTCCTTAGACCTGAAGTCACTACGGTTCCCTACATAAAGAGTTATGTACTTTGATGTCGTCAAACGTCAACCGTAACAAGGTACACTATAAAGACGATCACTGGGTATGTAATGAATTATGCGGAGGAATATGAGTGATGTATATGTGATTTATCCCTCCCATATGACATGAGTGATATCTGTGAGCCCCTTGATCGAGTAGGACTATTAAAACATATGGTCATACTCAAATGAGTCAATATGAGATATTGAGCTAATTTATTTGAGTGAGTCTACTTGGGGATCAAGAAATACAAAGATTGATGTCAAAGATGATACGATATATGCTTCATTGGTCAATCTAGATATTGAGGATAGAAAGACAAGGTCATACATTGTCATAGTCACGGAGGTTAAGTCGGATCTCGACTTTCTCGTCACTTGGGTAGCAATGATACATTGCTAGATGTCGCTCATTGCTTGTGTCTAAAGCGGTTTAGACACATTGTCAACGTTATGAGAACCTATTGGGTCACACACTAAGGACACTATGCTTCGAAGATTAATTGATCTTAGTTTGACTAAGATTTGATCTAAATTGGAGTAATTGAGTTAGACTCAAATGAATTTAATTGGATTATAGGATTGAGTTCTAATTTGAGTTAGACTCATTTAGATTAGACTCAACCACATTTGAATGAGATATTAATTTATTAAAATATTTAATGAATTAATAATAGAGGAAGATGAAAAATTTCTCTTCATTGGATGAAGAGAAGTTGAAGAGCCACATAAGAAACTTGTGCTCTAATTGGGTTTTTATTGACTTTAATAGAGGAAAGCTAAAGGTCAAAACTCTTCATATTCATGAGATGAACATAAAAGAGTTTTTCTTATCATTTGGATAATGTTCTTGTCATTTTTCTTCTCGTCCTTCCCTTTGGCCGAACCCTTCTCCTCCTCTCCTTCTTGCTCTATAAATCTCCTCTTGTGGCTAGCACCACAAAGGTGATTCTTCTCCGATCTTCTCCGAAGTTTGAGAGATCATATTTGTGTGGATATACATAGAGGTATGGACACTTAAACGTGTAAAAGATTCGGCATACCTTGGACAAACGGGATAATCGAAAGGTACGTTTCAAAGGTATACTTATAAGATAAGAATTTATAGATCTAACTTTGTATGAATTTTTATTTCGCATAAATTACTCGTGAGATCTATTATTTTTACTACGATTTTAAAATATTTATGCTTATAGATCTCTATATATTTTGGGTACTAATGTCAATTAAGATGTTTTTGTATTTATTTTTTATATTAATCTCAATTAATTTCAGAGTAATGGATTTGATCTCACGAAAAACCGTAAATCATAAAGCAAGCGCTACACCATTGCACCGAAAAGATGTTGATCAATAACATTTTCTATATTATGAATCAAACATATAAAATCATCAAGGAAATAACCAAGGATTCACTGGGTCACTGGTCAACTCTGACAAGCGGCAAACCAAGTCAAATTGCAGGATTTAGATGAGTAATTAAAGTAAGAACATCAAAAGTCAACCACGTAGAAAATGAACACAAAAGAGGCAACATAATCAAATTGATTATTGTTCTATATGAGCATTAGAATAAAGAAGAATCAAGCTCAAACAAGTTTTGCCATATCCTTAAACCTCACCGACTCTTGAGAGAGAAAAAATTCTTTTCGAATTCTTCCAAGACACACCTTCGATATGATTGAATATATAGCATTCAAATTAAGGCATTGTTGGACAATAATAGAGATGATAGACTCATGCTTTCTTAGGCACACCCAGCCTTTTCCTGAAATCTTCTTCCATTAAAGGTAAACCTTCTCGCAAAGTAACTTTGGGAGCCCATCCAAGAAGTTGGTTCGCTTTTGTGATGTCGGGCTTCCTCTGACGAGGATCGTCAGGTGTGTTCTCGACAAGTTTAATCGTCACACATGGCTCAATTAACTGCAAATGCGAATAGAATTTTGTTCCTCAGTATCTGATTATTAGGTGTTCTTCGATCACAAGAAAAAGCTCAATCAATTGCACAATTAAATTTACCTCCTTCACAATCTCAGCAAGTTCCATCATTGTAAATTCACCTACACATTTCAAAGACAAGATCGACCGATAAGATCCACCCATCAACTTATATCGGTCACAATTTCAATTGTATAAGATGAGGAATGCGTAATAAAGTCAAAAGTCCACAACTTTAGAAAGAGATGTAATAGTTGTATGCTTCCATAATTAATAACTATGTTACTACAATCAAATCATAAAAATATAAGTGAACCATGGAAATTACCAGGATTTCCTATGTTAATAGGCCCTGTGTTTTCTCCTTCCATCAGCCGGATAAGTCCATCAACCTTAATGGTGGTATGTCAGAAATATTAAGTTAAAGAGAACCAGATGAGGCCATACTTCAAACTCGATAAGAGAGGCTATCGGTTTTACCATATCAGAGACATAACAGAAACTTCGAGTCTGTGTTCCTGGGGCTTGGACTGTCAAAGGATCACCGCTGCATGAAACATCACATTACAAGAATTATAGATAGAATAGGGGTATGCAGTTCATTTGATATGGAGATATCACCGAAGTGCTTGGGCAATGAAGTTGCTGACAACACGACCATCATCGATGTTCATGCGCGGTCCATAGGTGTTAAAGATTCTAGCAATCCGTATCTCTGACAAGAGTAACAATTCAAAAGGTACAACTGATGATAAGCACTAGCCTAAATCTTTGTTTCCTATAAACTACCAGCTAAAGAGTGGCAGGAGTAAGAAATTGTGCAAATTAAATAATTTGACACACCTATGCCATGCTGCCTATGGTAATCAAACATCAAGGTCTCAGCCACTCGCTTCCCTTCATCATAGCAGCTCCGGACACCTAAAAGTGCAAGAGGTATGTTATCGCAAAATAAAGGAAGAAAACATTCGACGACATCAAATGAATATTTGCAAATGAAAGGAAATACCAATAGGATTAACATTTCCCCAGTACTCTTCTGTCTGAGGATGTTGCAGCGGATCCCCATACACCTCTGAGGTTGATGTCAATAAAATCCTAAAGTGTACAATCAAAATTTGTATGAAATGTTGTATTCATGCTCCGGTGATTTTCAACTAGTTGCAAGTAGATGTCATAATCGTACCTTGCACCCACTCGCTTCGCCAGTCCCAACATGTTCAATGTGCCAATGACATTTGTCTTAATTGTCTGTGGCATTATCTCAATTAGATTTTATTAAACCAGAAATAGCAAAACAAGAAAACTAAAAAGCAAAAGCATATGTGACAAATGGGAAAGACAAAACAAATATCTATAAGAAAAAAATAAGCTATCACCATGAAATAAAATAGGGAGAACCAGAGTTTTGTTATAATCATCTTAAGAGGATCCACAAGCGAGGCAATTAAAGGAAAATCAGTTTAGACTGCCATCCCAAATGCCAAGTATGTTAAAGAATCTTGAGGAACAAATTATTGCAGATATGTCATCTAAAAATATTGCGATCAAGTTGTTCCTGTAGACCTTCAAGGAGGTATACCTTCACAGGATTGTGCTTATAGAAAATTGGTGAAGCAGGGCAAGCCAAGTGATATATCTGGTCAACCTCCACCAATAAGGGCTCGGTGATATCTGTGAAGGAAGAAATAAATATATAGGTAGAAAGAAAAAAAAAAAGCAAAAGTAAACCTAGGTAAAGTTTCATAACATCTGAACAACTTCATGTCTTAAAGTAATCAGAACTTGAGTTGTCAAAGATAAGCTTAGGACATCTATCTTGTAAATTATGCCATTACCTATAAATTCCTAGGAATGTGACATGATAACTCTAGAAAGCATTAAATAGAGTGGAGCATAATGATAACAGAAACAAGTCATGTAGTCTCAACTAGTTGGAATCAGCTACATGGATCTTAGCACGCTCCCTTGAACAACATGCAATTCTACATATTACAAGTAGAATGGGCTATAAAACCACATGAAGCAAATACACAATCCAACTGGTTAAATTATTACTCAAATGATCAAAATTTTACCATGACGAATCAGCTCAAATCTTGGATGACCAATCCATTTTCTAAGATTGTCTTTGGAACCGGTGAAATAATTGTCCGCAACAATCACCTAATAGTAACATATAGGAAAATAAATGAGGAAAAATAAATGGAGGAAAAATGAAACAGAGTCGTGAGAGATCTTGTATTTACAGAATGATATCAAATAAAATTGTACTTTTTTATTGGGCTGCTTCATTTGCATGCAAAAGTTGGTGGTTAAGAGTGAATGAAACATAAAGTGGTACAGGAAAGGAACATTAATTTTTTTTTGTGTGACAGATTAGGATCACTGAATAAGGAACTACTTTCACCAACACAAAATTTCACGATTCCATTTTCATATAATAGTAGCTTTTCACGTATCCGTGGATCTTCTAGAGCTATTAGAGAAGACAAGACCAAGTTAAAGTATGAAATAGGGTAGGCACATACCTCATTCATCTCATTCTCCATCAGTTTGTCCACCAAATGAGATCCAATGAAACCAGCTCCACCAGTTACCAAGATCCGCATATTGAACTGCCCAGAAAAAAGTAAAGCAAACTTCAATGTTTACTTACAAGATAGAGTGAGCACTGAGCAGCAACGTCTAAAAATATGAAAGTATATAGCTGTCATTTTTCTCTAAACAGGAATTACTTGCAAACAAAAACCAATAATAAGATTGCGTTATACACCTTTCTTGAAGATCTAGCAATCTTATGTTATCAAAAAAATCAGAAATAAAAAACTTCCAGATAACCATGCAACAGCAATCCAGATGATCAGTAATCAATTTAAAAGGACAAAAAGGAAACCTGCAAAAATTTCGAATTGCGCAGAGGGGAAGGGGTGGGAGGCGGCTTTGCCACAACATGATTATTCCCGTTAGCTGCTTCTGTCGCCATTCCTCAAATCCTCAGATCCTGCACCACATGATTCCAGATCTCATCCAACGAGAGTGACAAAGAAAAACAACAACGATGATACGAAGATCCCACAATCAATGCTAGGCAGCATAAAAGGACGTTCGAAATTAGCCCCAAAAAAAACAATTGCAGAACAAAGATGACTTCGAAATACTTGAATGCTAAATTTTCACGATATAGAAAAACAAGTACCTATTCCTTTAATTTAACAATCAAAACCCTTTCTTTCTTACACACAACTCTTCCACCGAAAATCCCTCTAGATCCACAACCTTATATAGATCCAACCGACTGACACTATACCAAATAAGATCTCGCAAAACGCGTCGAATGCACGCAAAGATAGATCCCGAAGGGATTCGCCACCAAACTCGCACAGATCTACCCCATTACTATCCTAACCATAAAGAAAAAATCAACACAACACAATCAACATCGCCGATGGTAGAAGGACTACCGTATAAGAATCCGAGGAATTACGCGAATTGGAGGACGAACTAGGGATTTGGGAGAGCAAGAAATGAACTGTGGATTTGGCTTCGAGTGGGGAGGAAGGAATACCACCGTGTGGGAACTGGCTCGCGGTGATTAAATAGCGGAGTGATCTCTGATCTATTTTCCAGACTCTCGTATCGGATGGTCAATGCTCTGCTTATTTTCCACGTTCGGTTAATTTTCGATTATTTTTCTCGTGAAATTAAGTCGAGATAATTACAGATTAATATCCGTTAATTTTGATCTTATCAAAGTTAGAATTGAGATAATTACACGTCCAGAACCGATTTTTCGGATAACTATGCTAAAAAAAAACTTAAATCTTGATCATAAGAACAAATCTAAGTATAATTATTTCTAAAATTTTTAAAAATTGAGAGATATATAGAATACGGAAATATGTAAGACAGTGACTATAATAAAACATTTTTTCAATGTATTTTTCATATTTATTTTAAATAAAATATTTAAAAATCTGATATTTTATTGAACTGTGTAATTTTGAGATTTCTCATTTGACGTACCTATTTTTCATAATATTAAAATCCTGCACTACATTCGCATTATACTGTCCTTTTACGGTTCTAAAAACGTTTTTCTTCTCTAAATTTTTACTTATCCATTTAAAAATTCATTACTTTCAAATTAAGGGTTGAATTCAAATCGAATAACACATATATACATTAAGGAGACTTAAAAAATATACAAGCCCAACCTAAAGTTAGACCTAGGAGACACTCATCTCAGGCTCACTTTCTGAAATAGTCCAAAAATTAATAATATATTAAGTTTAGAATTTTCTATTTAGCAAACTTTTACCCAAGTATATATTTATGTCATTTGGTATTAAAATTTAAATTTTAACGAAATAGAGTTCGCGAAGTGTCGATCCTCAATTTCGTCATGATATGTGGATTTAGCTTCGAGTGGGGAGGAAGGAATACCACCGTGGGAACTGGCTCATGGTGATTAAATAGTGGAGTGATCTCTGATCTCGACTGTTGATTTTCCTGACTCTCGTATCGGATGGTCAATGCTCTGCGTATTTTTCACGTCCGGTTAATTTTCGATCATTTTTCTCGCGAAATGGAGTCGAGATAATTACATATTAGCATCCGTTAATTTTGGTCTTATCAAAATTAGAATTGAGATAATTACACAGTCCAGAAACGGTTTTCCGACAAACTATGCTAAAAAAGACTTAAATTTTGATCAGAACAAATCTAAGTATAATTATTTTTAAGGTTTTTAAAAATTGAGAGATATGTAGAATACGGAAATCTGTAATACAGTGACTATAATAAAATATTTTTTCAATGTATTTTTTATATTTATTTTAAATAAAATATTTAAAAATCTAATATTTTATTGAACTACGTAATTTTGAGATTTCTCATTTGGCGTACCTATTTTTCATAATATTAAAATCCTGCACTACATTGGCATTATACCGTCCTTTTACGATTCTAAAAACGTTTCTCTTCTCTAAATTTTTACTCATCCATTTAAAAATTCATTATTTTCAAATAAAGGGTTGAATTCAAATCAAAGATCACATATATACATTAAGGAGACTTTAAAAAATATACAAGCCCAGACCTAAAGTTAGACCTAGGAGACACTCATCTCATGCTGACTTTCTGAAAGAGCCCAAAAATTAATAATATATTAAGTTTAGAATTTTTTATTTGGCAAACTTTTACCCAAGTATATATTTAAGTCATTTGGTATTAAAATTTAAATTTTAACGAAATAGAGTTCGCGAAGTGCCGATCCTCAATTTCGTCATGATCTGTGGATTTGGCTTCGAGTGGGGAGGAAGGAATACCACCGTGGGAACTGGCTTGTGGTGATTAAATAGCAGAGTGATCTCTGATCTCGACCGTTGATTTTCCTGACTCTCGTATCGGATGGTCAATGCTCAGCGTATTTTCCACGTCCGGTTAATTTTCGGTCATTTTTCTCGCGAAATGGAGTATCTAATTACAAATTAGCATCCGTTAATTTTGGTCTTATCAAAATTAGAATTGAGATAATTACACAGTCCAGAAACGGTTTTCCAGGTAACTATGCTAAAAAAAGACTTAATTTTGATCATAAGAACAAATCTAAGTATAATTATTTCTAAGATTTTTAAAAATTGAGAGATATGTAGAATACGGAAATCTGTAAGACCGTGACTATGATAAAACATTTTTTCAATGTATTTTTCATATTTATTTTAAATAAAATATTTAAAAATCTGATATTTTATTAAACTGCGTAATTTTGAGATTTCTCATTTGGCGTACCTATTTTTCATAATATTAAAATCCTGCACTACATTCGCATTATACCGTCCTTTTACGGTTCTAAAAACGTTTCTCTTCTCTAAATTTTTATTCATCCATTTAAAAATTCATTACTTTCAAATTAAGGGTTGAATTCAAATCGAAGAACACATGTATACATTAAGGAGACTTTAAAAAATATACAAGCCCAAACCTAAAGTTAGACCTAGGAGACACTCATCTCATGCTCACTTTCTGAAAGAGCCCAAAAATTAATAATATATTAAGTTTAAAATTTTCTATTTGGCAAACTTTTACCCAAGTATATATTTATGCCATTTGGTATTAAAATTTAAATTTTAACGAAATAGAGTTCGCGAAGTGTCGATCCTCAATTTCATCATGATCTCCTCCTCTTCAAGGGTGCTCGTCTCTTACACGATCGATAATAGTAGTCTTTTATATTCATCTTCTATTTGGTAAATTTCTATTTGTTTTGTCCAACTTTTGCATTGGTATCATTTTCTTTCGATTTGGCCCATAAACTAATGTTTCCTTTTGTTCTCTTTTGATGGATTGAATGGTTGCTCGTGAGTATTTCTTTACTTGATTTTAAGTTTCTACTTCGAAATAATATTTCTTAACTTTCTAGTGGTTGTTTGGGACAATGAGAACAATAAGAAAGGAGAAATGTCATCTATGCACGCTAACTATATACGCTTAGTCGTGTAGGAGAGGACAAATATTGTGTTTTTGTGTTTGTTTTATCTCTGTTCTCATATATGTGACACTATCTATAGTATTTTGTATCCTCATTTAATTATCTTATGAACAAATATATACTTATGAAAGATAGTTTTATCAATAAGAATTATGTTGTGCACAAACTTTGAGTTTTTGTATTTAAAATCTGCACTAATTGTTATCTTTTTTGTTTTTTTCTTTTGTCTGTCATACCATTGCCAAACTCCGCCTGTAACAACCTAGTCATGACCGGTTCCAAGCCCGGATAAAGGAGGGTTGCGTTAGATTGCCAGCTAGAGTAAAAAAATTATGGCAAATACTTAATGAATTGATCTATTATACTATTATGCTAATGCTAAGATGTTCCCCGGAAGGAACGCATTGTAGGGTCCGACTTTAACGTCTCAGCAAGGACCACTATATGTCTAGAACTCGGAAGTAGTACTAAATATGCAAGAGTTCACGTTACAAGATCCGACTGTAACGTCTAAGCAAGGACCACTACATCTCCATGAGATCTTAGGTGTAGTGTTAAATAGGCAAGAGTTCTCACACCATCGGTGGGATAAAAATAAACTTTATAAGAAAGTAATAGTCTGATATTTGGAACATAGAATATAGGAACTCTCACTGGTAAAACAATGGAGGTAGTAGATACGATGATTAAGAGAAAAATTAGTATCTTGTGTGTGAAAGAGACAAAATGGGTAGACAAGAAGGCAAAAATGATAGAGAACTCGGGTTTTAAGTTATGATACACAGGAAAGAGTAAAACAAGAAATGGAGTGGGTATTTTTGTAGATAGTTCTTTAAAAGATGAAGTTGTTATAATTAGAAAGGGGATAGAATTATAACTCTCAAGATAATAGTAACGAAAGAAGTTGTGAACGTAATTAGCATATATACACCTCAAGTAGGATTAGATAAAGAAACAAAATCAAGATTTTGGGGCGATTTAGATGAGGTATTACAAAATATTCTACCAAATAAAATGATTTTAATAGAGATGATTTAAATGGACATGTCAGAGTGAAAAATAAAGAATATGAGAGGGTACATGGGGTTATGGGTTTGGAATAAGAAATGAAGAACGAAAAATTATATTGGATTTTGTGGTAGCATATGACCTTATACTAGCTAATACATTTTTTAAGAAAAAAAGAACACTTGGTTACATTCAAAAGTGAGAATAATAAACCGCAAATTGATTTTTTTTTTATGGTTAGGAAAAGAGATAGGAAGATTTATAAAGACTGTAATGTCATCCCTGGAGAAAGCTTAACTATTCAACATAGATTAATACTGTTGGATATACGTCTTAATCATAATATCAATAGAGGAAAAATATACATGACTCCTAAAATTAAGTGGTGGAAGTTAAAGGATAGAAAACAAAACATATTGAAGGAGAAGGTAGGAATACAAATATTGGATGAAATATACAGTGACTCTAATACAACATGAGATAAGATGGTATCAAAGTTAAAAATAGTAGCTAAGGGTGTACTCGGTGAGTCAAAGGTGCATGCACCACCAAGTAAGAAATCGTAGTAGTGGAATGAAAAAGTACAAGAGAAAGTGAAAGAAAAACGAATAGCCTATAAAGAATTATATGTTTGTAAGAACGAGAAAAACTTAAAAAAAATATACAATAGCCAAGAAAGAGGCTAAGGAGGCGTTTGATATGCTTGTTTTCTATTTTCATTTTCTGTAAAAAAAAAAGTGATTTTATGAAAAATGTGTTTGGTTTGTATTTTCCAGCCTTATTTTCCAGAAAAAGATATAGCATTTTCTGGAAAACTAGAGAATGAAATAAACTCATTTTCCAGAAAATAAGAAAATACAATTTTCTAAAAAATGAAAATAGAAAATGGAGCAAACCAAACGCCCCCTAAGAAAGCAGTAAATGAAGCAAAAAATAAAATTTTTGAACGATTATATCAAAACTTGGATACAAAAGAAGGAGAAAGAAACATTTATAAAATAGCTAAAGTGAGAGAGAGTAAAACAAGAGTCCTTAGCTAAATAAGATGTATTAAAGATTAATATAATAGAGTACTAGTAAATGATAGTGAAATAAAAGAGTGGTGGAGGATTTACTTTCATCAACTTTTTAACGAAGGTTTAGGGGACCAACTTAACTTGGGCAATTTAGGTAGTTCAAATGAATATAGAAATTTTAATTTTTATCATAGAATTTAAACTTCAGAAGCAGAACAAGCTTTGAAAGGGATGCAAAATGAAAAAGTCGTGGGACTAGATGATATCCCAATAGAGGTATGTAGGGATGGAAACAGGCCAGCCCAGGCTAGGCTTCTACCTTAACAGGTCAGGCATGCATAATAACAAACTGGCCTGAGCCTGGCCTGTGGCCTGTTATAGGCTTTGTTCTTGGATTAAGCCTGGCCTGGCCTGCGGCCTGTTTACAAAGCCTATAATTTAATTCGGTAATACAAAATACTTCTAATATATAAAATATAATAATTCAATACAGTTATTATAACTAAAAGAGATTTATGATGTACTAGCAAGTAAGGTGGTAGATAAGGTCTTCCTTGTAAGAAGTCCAAGGTTTAAATCTTTCAAGTAGCAATTATTTTGACAATTTATATAATATAATTTTAACAGTCTCGGGCCGGCCTGTCAAGCTTGATAGTTTTTATATTGAGCTTGGGCCTGGCCTGATAAGAAAAGCAGGCTTTCAAACGGGCCTGAGTATTATTTTATTTTTAAATAGGCCAAGCTAGGACGCAGGCCCCTGACAAGCCACATGACCTATTTCCATCCCTAGAGGTGTGGAAGTGGTTAGGAAGACAAGTATTGAATGACTTACAACATTATTTAATATGATATTGAAAATAATAAAAGATAAGTACTCTAATTCCCTTATATAAGAACAAAGGAGACGTACAAAATTGTGCAAACTATAGGGGTATTAAACTAATGAGTCATACCATGAAACTTTGGAAAAGAGTAATAGGAAGAAGGTTAAGGAAGGAGACTACAGTGACTGAAAATCAATTGGGTTCATGTTTGGAAGGTCAACAATAGAAGCTACACATCTTCTTGGACAATTAATTGAAAAGTATCAGGAGTAAAAGAAAAATCTACATATAGTATTCATTGATTTAGAAAAAGCTTATGATAGGGTCTCAAGAAAAATTATATGGAGAATTTTAGAAAAGAGAGATGTTAGCGTAACATATATTAAACTAATTAAGGATATGTACGAAGATATAACGACTAGAGTGAAGACTTCAGGCAGTTTAACTAAAGCATTTCCAATAAGGATAGGGTTACATCAATAATCAGCTCTAAATCCTTATCTTTTTATACTAATCATAGACGAACTCACTAGACACATTCAAGATACTGTACCATGGTGTATGTTATTTGCAGATGATATTATTTTGATAGACGAGACACGTGAAGGAGTAAATCCTAAACTAGAATCTTAGGGGAAACACTAGAAGTGAAAGACTTTAGGCTTAATAGAGTAAAGACAGAATATATGAAATTTAGGTTTAGGAATATTAGACGTAATGAGATAATTGTTAAGATAGGAGATGACGAATTATCTAAAACTGAGAGCTTTAAGTATTTAGGATCATTTTGTAAAATGATGGAGGGATTGAGAAAGATGTCTTATATAGAATACAAGCATCATGGTTGAAATGGAGGTTGGTGTTGGGTGTTTTATGTGATCGTAAAGTACCTCTAAAACTTAAAGGGAGTTCTACAAAATAACAGTTAGACCTGCTATGTTATATGGTGCTGAATGTTGGGCTATAACTTAGGCACATGAGTCAAAGATGAAAGTTGCAGTGATGAGGATATTAAGGTGGATGTATGGACATACCAAAATGGACAGAATAAGGAATTAGACAATTAGAGAGAGTCGGAGTTTCATCTATTGAGAAAATACTTTGAGAGACACGTTTGAGATGGTATGAACATGTACTTAGATGACCAATAAATGTCTCTGTTAGGCGATGTGAAACTATGATAAATACGCACATAAAATGAGGAGAGGAAGATTAAAAAAGATTTGGTTGGCAATAATAAAACAAGATAAATTCTATTTAAATATAAATGATAATATAATAGAGGACAAAGCCTAATGGCGTAGAAGGATCCATACAGTCGACCTCACCTAGTGGAATAAGGCTTGATTGTTGTTGTTGTGTTGTTGTTGTTATCTGTCATACCATTGCCACTTCTCCCGACATTGTGCTTCTGATAGATAAGATCACCAAACAAAGTTGCGTCTACCTCACACTAAAATGGCTTTTTCGATTTGAAGGTGTTCTTTTACAAATGCTCATTATCCTTATATTTCTAAAATCTACAGGGGAAGTGAACTGGATCAATCCGACGTAGCTGAGAATGCAGAGTTTTTCCTAAATTGCACATGACGATAAAAGTCATCAAGTAAAATTCCATTCTTTTTTGTTAGCATTTTATTTATTTATTGTCTTTCTTTAGCTCTCTTTTCTTTTGCTTTTTACCTTTAAACTTTTTCTCTTTTTTTGTTTTATTATTTATTTATTTTTTATAATATATTCTTATTTCTCAGTTTTTACATATTATTTTTAATATGTTTTAGATATAATATGTAATCATGCCTTCAAAATATTTATTTGTATCTCAAGAAAATAAAAAGAAGAGACAACTCTTTATTTTATATATTATTCATCTTGTAGGTTCATTAAAAAATTTTGATGGTACGTTGAAAAGAGGATCATATTTTGAAGTATGGATGAGTTTTTAAGCTAAAATAATAATAAGATGTTATAAGCGGGCCATTTTTATTAAAACTCGACTCGAACCATCAAAATCTCAAGTACGATACTGGAAATATATTAGTTTTGGTTTGAAATAATTTGAAATTCTTTATGTCATCAGTCAGTTTTATACTATTTGAAAATTAAAATTAATTATATTTTTTTTAACCATATGAGTCTTAGGAATTTATTGTTGGTGTTGATCAGAGCAGGCCCGGCTTAAGGCACAGGCCACTAAGGCCTGTGCCTAGGGCCCCAACAAATCTAGGGCCCACCGCCCATTATTATTATATATATAATATTAAAATTTAATTATTTTTTTTATCTGCATGCAGGCATGCAGCCATGCGTGATTGCTTCACCCAAAAATCACGCGTTTACCCAAAAATCACACGTGATTGCTTCGAAAATTCATTGAATCATTGCCAAAACACGTACATGGCATTAATCATGCCAATTGCCAAACCAGCAAACCTCATTCCAATTTCCAAAACTCAACGCACCAATAATTAACTTCATATTAATTATAATTATTTTATTATCATAAAAATTTTATTTAGGACTATAATAGGTCAAGCCTGATCACTTTTTTTCATTCTATTTTATATGTCATTAGCTCAGTTTTCTCAAGAGCCAACAAGCATTAGTTTTCTTTCCTAATTCCTCATCAGTGATTTTTTAAGAAGACATCATTCTTCTCAAGGCTCAAACCTCCCTCGCTTGGTATTCGGTAATAATTTTTCACTCTTTTCTTCTTCCAATCTTGAATCTTCTTCGAAATTGTTTTTATTATTCTGCATAATGAATAATGAATACACTATACAGAAAATTCTTATTCTGCATAATGAAATTTCTTATTCTGCATAATGAAATTGTTTTTATTCTGCATAATGAAATTTCTTATTCTGCATAATGAATAATGAATACGAAATTTCTTATTCTGCATAATGAAATTGTTTTTAGTATTCTGCATAATGAATAATTGTTTTTATTATTCTCATCTAGGTCATCCATGCCAACTTTATTTTTTAGCTTTTCTATTTAGCATAATGAATACAGAATACTACTTCAATAATAACTGATGGTATATCATCTTTTTATCCAGGTTTTATTTTTACTTGTAAAACTATCGACCAAGTAGAGACTTATATTTTATTATTATTATTTTAATTTAAATATGTCTGCTAAAAAATATGATTCTGGATATACAAAACGTATGAAGAAAAGAAAAATAGAAGAATTTATTCAATCTCAAAAAGGTGCACTTGATAGGTTTATTATTAATAATCAAAATGAAAATGAAAATTTAGAGAATAATATAATTGAAAGTTTAAATGAAAAACAAATTGAATTTTCATCTGAAGATAATTCTTTACCACAAAAAGAAATATGTCAAGAATTTTTTAATGATCACAAATCTAATTCATCATATACTAATATTAACAAGATAATAATAAAAATTCAAAAACTGAAGACGACGTCTTAATAGATCATGAAGATAATTTTTTTAATAATATTGATGAAACTATTATTCAAAATAAATATGATCCAGCACATTGGAAAAATATAAATACAAATTTAATAGATTTTTTAGTTGAAAAAGGTCCAATTAGAGAAATTAATATTTCTTTTCCAAATGATGAAAATTCTAGGCATTTTTCTATGATTCATTACATTCGAAAATTACCAAATGGAGAAAAACATGATCGAAAATGGTTAATATATTCTAAAGAATTAGATAAAGTATTTTGCTTTTGTTGTAAATTATTTAGTTAAAAATCAATTATAATTCAATTAGCAAACGAAGGATGTCGAGATTGGAAAAATCTTAGTGCCAAACTTAAAAGTCATGAAATAAGCAGTGAACATATTATAAATATGAACATTTGGTTTGATATTGAAATGAGATTACTTAAAAATAAAACTATTGATCATAATTTACAAGAAAAAATAAATAAGGAAAAAGAACATTGGAATAATGTATTAATAAGAATTATTGCTATAGTTAAAAATCTTGCAAAAAATAATTTACCATTTCGAGGTACAAATGAGAAAATTTATTATAATGCAAGAACACCTTAAACGTATTCAAAATGGTAAAATTCATAATCATTATCTTGGTCATAATATACAAAATGAGTTAATAAATATATTAGGAAAAGAAGTAAAAAAACATTATAATTAAAAAAATAAAAGAAGCAAAATACTTTTCAGTTATACTTGATTGTACTCCCGATATAAGTTATCAAGAACAAATGTCTCTTATATTAAGATGTGTAGATATTTCAACAAGTCCAATCAAAATAGAAGAATATTTTATAGAATTTTTAAAAGTAAATGATACATCAGGAAAAGATCTTTTGATACGCTTATTAATATAATAAAGGAAATTGAACTTGATGGAAATGACATAAGAGGACAAGGATATGATAATGGGGCAAATATGAAAGGTAAACAACAAGGCGTACAAAAGAGATTGTTAGATATAAATTCTAGAGCTTTTTATACACCATGTGGTTGTCATAGTCTTAATTTATTACTATGTGATATGGCTAATTCTTGTCCTAGTGCTATAACATTTTTTGGTGTGATACAACATATTTACTCATTATTTTCTTCTTCTACAAAAAGATGGAAAATTTTACAAGACCACGTTTCTAATTTAACTCTTAAACCATTATCACAAACACGTTGGGAAAGTCATCTTGAAAGTGTTAAAGCAATAAAATATCAAGCTCCACAAATAAGAGAAGCTTTATATAAACTTGCAGAAACTAGTGAGGATCCTAAAACAAAAAGTGAAGCAAATTCTTTAGCAACATATGAGTTCGAAAATTTTAAATTTTTATTAGGTATGGTTATTTGGTATGATATATTATTCGCAGTTAATACTGTTAGTAAATTTTTACAATATAAAAATATGAACATTGCTATTGCATTAGATCAGTTAAAAGGTCTTGTTTCTTTTTCAATGATTATAGAGAAAATGGATTCATATCTGCTGTAATTTCTGCCAAAGAGATTACAAATGAAATGAATATACAACCAAAATTTCGTGAAAAACGTGTAATTAGAAGAAATAAACGATTTGATGAGAATACAATTAATGAGGTAAAACTTTCACCTGAAGAATCTTTTAAAATAAATTACTTTAATTATATTATTGATCATGTTATTTCTTCACTTCAAAGTAGGTTTGAACAATTTAAAATATATGAAGATAATTTTAATTTTTTATACGAAGTAGAAAAGTTAAAATTGCTTGATGATAATTTTTTAAAAATAAAATGTTTAAATCTTGAAAATTTTTTAACACAGAATATGTTATCTGATATTGATGGTTTAGATTTATTTTCAGAATTAAAAGTTTTAAAAGAAATAATAAATCCAGAATTAAAAACCGCAATTGAGGTATTGAATCTTATAAAAAAATTAAATTCTTTTCCTAATGCATGGATAGCTTATAGAATATTATTAACTATACCTGTTAGTGTAGCTTCAGCAGAAAGAAGTTTTTCAAAATTAAAATTAATAAAATCTTATTTACGTTCAACAATGTCTCAAGAAAGATTAAATAATCTAACAATTTTATCAATTGAAAAAAATATATTATCAAAACTTGAATATAAAAATTTAATTAATAATTTTGCATCTCAAAAAGCTAGAAAATTAAATTTTAAATAAAAATTTATTTTTAAATTAATATTTTATTTTTAAAAAAAAATTAAACCCACTATTGTCTGTCCCAAGTCCGAATGAAAAAAGGTGAGGGAAAATTTTTATTTTTTAAAAAATTATTAAAGATTAAAAAATAATTTAGCCTAGGGCCTCATGGAATCTTGAGACGGCCCTGGATCAGAGTATCATTATTCTAAGTCCTATAATGAGTTTATGATAAATTTTATCAAGTTGTATATGTTTAAAAATTTATTATTCTCAATTTACATTATTAAACTTATATCTCAGGACATAGAGACATTAAGGAGCACATTAATTTTAGTTTAAAATTTTTTAGGTCCATTAATCAATTTAATCTTCAATTTAAGAGAAATGAGTTGATGGACCTACACCATTTGAAAATTTAAAAGTTTGATATTTTTTTAAACTATATGAGTTCTAAAAATTCATTGATGATATTAGTTAGTGAATATTATTATTCTAGGCCTTATAATAAATTTTAACAATCCTTTATAAATTAAAAAGTTCACTATTCTAAATTTACACGGTTGAATTTAAATAAAGGGCATGGATATATTAAGAAGATTTTAGGAGTACATTATTCTGAAAGTGACTGATAAATTTGGAAAACTCAAAATTATTTTAAATCAAAATTAAATTACTCCTGCAAATCTAAATATCAATAACCTTATATATATATATACAAATTAAGAATTATTATATATATATATATATATATGCAAATTAAGAATTATTAATTATTGAATAGATAAAAACAAAATTTTAAAAAGAGAAACTTTTAATAGCAATGAAAGGAGGAAATATAATGGGAATGCGTAAACCCGCTGGGTTCAGTAAAACGTCGATTTTAAAAAATAATATAATAATCAATTTTCTTTGTTTGGGTTAATAGCCAGACAGAGCCGGTAAAGTCATCCTCCGGGATAAAGTGTGATTAGATCCTTTAATCATACGTCAGGATATAAATTTAGAGTTTGAAATTCAATTATGATGTATTATTAAAAAAATTTCTATTTAATGGATAGTAAATTTGAAAAATGTTGATAGCCTTCATATGTACATTTTCGATTTTTTTTTTAATGATTGATGAAAATTTTCGGTGAGATCAAACATATCATCTCATATTTAATGTTAACTAATGATCCTGTCGAAGAGCGAGGTGGCACTGAGAACTGTTCTTGTTGGCGCCCCTCCTACAAAAAAGATGACCGTTAGTAACTCACCGGAAAAATTTCCCGGTAAGGTGCTCCGACATCAAGTCAGTATACGATGGGGAAGATGAAAACTGAAGAAAAAGAATTGTAACTAAAAAAATTACGCATACCTGTGGGTAAAGGAAGGAAGACCTTATATGGTGGGAGGGAGCCAACAACCTCTGTCCTTCCTCTACCACATTTTTGTCTCATGCGGGGACAGACTCAGGGACTACTGTCAGCTCGCCGACCTACGGCGCCTCACCCTGACATACGCAGGGGCACCGTGGCATGAGTTGTCAGAACTTGTCAGGAAGGTACTGTGTCAACGGGATATCCACGATTCGAAAATGAGTGATGTCGGGCTTGAGCCGACCTGCGCCGACTCTGATACTACCTTTATCAGTGTGGTGTCAAGGGTAGGTAATGTCGCTGATAATGACAACTCCCGAGGTGGAGTGCACAAAAAGGGGTGCACCGATCAGTTATCTCGAGTGAAACCTAGCTATGCAGCTAATGATATACTGATTGGAGCATTTGTGCCACACAGAGTCGTGGGGTACCAGGACCTAGCTCAACCGACTCATCCATCATAGAACAGGATTATAACACAGGTAGGGGGCCGACCGAGTGTCGACCAAGTACTGACCAGCCGACATTAGGTCGAGCACTCGGTGTTTCTTGCTGGGACTAATTCAGACTATACCCGGTTAACCATCCAATCGGAGCACTTGTTGGGCTGTCGGAGCTCTTCAGATAATGACCTATCTTTATGAAGCGTCATACAAATCGATCAGGCTACACATAGATTAGGTCGGGATCAACTAAACTGATTAATTATTGTTTTTTATTAATAGCCAGTAAAGTCACAAGGTGATCTCTAGTTTTGTGTCTTTTGATCATATATCGACGTCATATTTGCTTCGAGACAAACTTACCCATATATTAAAGCTTAACAAAGTTAATATTCATTAATTAAGATTATAAGACATGTGAAAGAGGAAACTTTGAATATAATGCGCATTAATTAGTTGTTTATTATATAGATATGTCCTCTTTTTCAAAATTCAAGTTTGTTAGGCAACCCTAAGACAGAGGTGTTTTACTTTGATGTAATAATTATTAGTAATTCTAGCTATTTTTTTCAATGAATATGAAATATAACTAACGATAACACGATACATTAAAAAATAAGGGTGTCAAAAATAAATTTAATATGTGAACTCAATTTGAGTTAATATGAAAAATATCTGATTGAGATTAGAGTTTTATGATTCAATCAGTTCGAGTTAGATCTGAAATCTGATATGAATTTTTTTTTTGGAGCGTGTAGAATTTGAATTGGGTTCGGATTGGTTCGATCCGAAATTTGATCTGAATTAATTCAATTGAGTTGCTTATAGAAAAAAAAGGTTATTTATCTTTTTTTATTTTAAAATTATTTGTTTTATTAATATTGTTTAAATTAAAATATTATTATGTGTTTTTAAATTTTTATTAAATATTTTGTTAAAGAATAAAAGAATAATATCATCTAATAAAAATCATATTGATTTATCGGATTATTCAGATTGAATTTGGATAGGATTCGAGTTTATAATTTTTAAGTTGATTTGGATGGGTTTCAATGAGTCACGTGTTATCCGAACGGGTTTCATACGGTCTATTAATTTTTTTTGCCTTTTAAACTTGCTATATTAACAAGGACCTCTTTTAGAATAATAAGATTTATGTAAAAAAAATCGAATTTTTATTCTACCCGTGGCATGAGACATTCAACTATTAATATTCAAAATTTCCTTTTTCAAATATTTTAAATATATTTATAAATTAAATTAATTTGATAAATTTTGATAACTCTTTTATATATTTTTTTGTTGTAATTTTATTTTAATTCAAACAATTCTTAACTCACGCAGATTGACGCACCTAACAACCCATCAAAACGTGAAAACACTGAGTAATATCCAAAACTAAAATTCCTTTTTTGAGAAATATGCAAACGAGCTATTTGGCTTAACGCGAATCTTAAAGCGTATAAAGTATTTCACTTATTCTAATAATACTTCATTAGTGGCTAATTAATTGCCGGCGCCCAGTGCTTAATTCGCTAATCATCTCCGAGGTAGCAAACGGAGCTTCAATGGCAGAAGATGACCTTGAGCTCGCGCGGCGCGGCGCACTCGTGGGTCAGTGACGGGCTGTCTTGGGCGTAGGTGAAGGTGGCCGGGCACGCGCGCTTGAAGAACGTCGAGTAGATGCTCGGCCGGCACATCTCCTGGCTTCTGTAATTGTTCCGGCAGCAGAGCTCGTCGGCTCCGAAGGCCACGCACCCGCTCTTGCACCCCACGACGGCTCCGCCGGGTTCCCTCAGCTGCAGCACCTCCGGGCACGTCGCCAGCAAATCCACCCAGCACCCCACCACCGGACACCGCCCCTCCCCCTCGTGGGCCGTCACCGTCATCCCCACGTTGAACCCGTCGACGAGGCTCACGCCGTAGGACGTCAGGTCGCGCTCCCCGCCGTGGTGGATCGTGATTTGCGCGAGGCTAGCGGGCGCCTCGCCGCCGAAGCCGCCGCACGCCAGGCGCCCGCCGCAGTCGCCGGTGTCGCAGGACAGGCGCCCGGCGGCGCCGTCGCCGCCGCAGCCGGTGCGGGCCCAGATGCGCCCGGACCATGTCGAAATCGGCGCGGGGAAGGTGCGGTAGGACCGGGAGGGCAGGAAGAACCCGCCGCCCTCGAGAACGTAGCTGCCGGAGTTGGGCTGGATGGCCGGCCACAGCGGGAACAGGCAGTTGTTTACCACCGTCAGGTTCATCGGCGGGAACTGGGCCGACGACTGCTGCGCCATGAGGAACAACGGGACTAACAGAGACGAGAGCATCGGAAAACAGGCGGAAACCATGGCCGAGAGCTTCTGACACTGCAACCCCTGAAGCAAAGCAGAGGAATTTATAGGCGCAGAAGGAATAAAGTGGCCTGATACAAAATATATACGAAAATATATTTTAATTGTTTTTTAAAATAAAATCAGTCTCGATTTCTTTTCAATTTTATTTATTTATTTTTAAAGCAAATTGCTTCTCCCACCCCCTACAACGCGCACCACTTCCACCCCTCTTTCTCCCCGCGTCAAATGACGTATGTGCCCCTCCCCTCTTTTATTTAATTTTATTTTTTTAATTAAATTTTTTTATTATTTTTCATTAATACTTTTATATATATATATATATATTAATTTTATTTAATTAATTTTATTTATTACTTTTTCATTAATACTTATATATATATTAATTTTATTTAGTTTTATTTTTTAAATTAATTTTGTTTATTATTTTTTCATTAATACTTATATATAATAATTTTATTTAGTTTTATTTTTTTATTAAATTTTTTAATTATTTTTTCATTAATACTTTTATTTTGTTATTTAATTTTATTTTTTTATTAAATTTATTTATTATTTTTTCATTAATACTTTTATTTATATATATATATTAATTTTATTTAATTTTATTTAATTAATTTTATTTATTACTTTTTCATTAATACTTATATATATATTAATTTTATTTAGTTTTATTTTTTAAATTAATTTTGTTTATTATTTTTTTATTAATGCTTATATATAATAATTTTATTTAGTTTTATTTTTTTAATTAATTTTGTTTATTATTTTCTAAATTTTATTTAATTTATTTAATTTTATTTATTTAATCAATTTTGTTTATTTTATTATAAAAATTGTTTATTTTTTTATTTTATATAATTTTTAACATAAAATCTTTCTCTTTTTTTAAATTACCTTCCTAATTCGACACTTAAATTACCCCCATCTAACTTTTGATACATGTCAGAACCTTCTCTCTTTAAATTACCCATCCTCTAACCATTGACACCTGTCAATACACCCCCTTTCTTTAAATTACCCCTCTTCCAACCATTGGCACATGTCAAAATTTCTCATCCGTTTAAATTACCCCAATTCCAACTCTTGATACATGTCAGAACTCCTCACTTTCTTTAAATTACCCATCCTTCAACTTTTGACACATGTCAGAACCTCCCCCCTCCCCTTAAATTGTCCACCCTTCAACCCATCCTTCAACTCTTGACACATGTCAGAACCTCCCCCCTCCTCTTAAATTGCCCACCCTTCAACTCTTGACACATGTCAGAACCTCCCCTCCTCCTAAATTGCCCACCCTTCAACTCTTGACACATGTCAGAACCTCCCCTCCCCTTAAATTGTCCACCCTTCAACTCTTGACATATGTTAGAACCTCTCCTCTCCTTAAATTATCTACCTTTCAACTTTTGACACATGTCAGAGCCTCCCCTCCCTTTAAATTGTCCATCCTTCAACTCTTGACATATGTCAGAACCTTCCCTCCCCTTAAATTGTCCACCCTTCAACTCTTGACACATGTCAGAACCTCCCCACCCTTTAAATTGTCCACCCTTCAACTCTTGACACATGTCAAAACCTCTCCCTTTAAATCCACCTCTCCTCTCATACTTCATCACACCTCCCTCCATTGCTATCTCCCTCTCAGTCAACTTCTCTCTTCCTGCCATTACTTTTCGTAATTCATAGAAGGAAACTGTTGGATCGGGTTGGTCCGGCTAGAGGGGGTGAATAGACGGAAACGAAATATGAAATGGAAGGCACTCGTCTTTAAGAAAGAACTTGGTCGCAACTGAGAACGTTGCTTCCAAGGCAGTGGACGCTCAATAAAAATCTCCTTGTGGTGGAGAAGCCTTACAAAAATAGCACGCTAGAGATTTTACAAGAATTAATAAAATGATTGATTTCTAAAACAAAACCTCTAAGTCTATTTATAGCCTAAGAGAATAAATCTGGATTGTTGATTGTTGATCACTTTTCTCTTGGCCGTTGATCCATGGATGTAATCTGGATGGTTGATCTTGGATGGGATTAAATTGCATCCATTGGATTTGATTAAAGGATAATGTAACATTATCCTTTAAGTTTTAATTGTTTTAATTAAAACTTTATCTTTCCTCGAGGTGGTTGTTGGAATCTCCATGTCGCTGTTGTAATCTCTAAGTAGTAATATCGGCAACATTTTACTACCATCGCCCTTTAGTCCAAATGGTAAGTGGGTTAGTGTGTGATGTTGAGGTCTCGGGTTTGATCCTTCGTGGCACCAAATAGTTTTCTCTTTTCTTTTGGGCGCTTGGACTAGTCTTTTTGATTATTCGTCTTCTGGGTGATTTCCGGCCAACCGGAGTTAGGCTCACCCGAACCCGGCTCCGGCCTTTTGTCCCTCGAGCGTCCTTCCTCCCGGCTTCTCGTCCCTCGGACACCGCGCACGTCCTTCTCGCTCCACCGGTGTACTCTTCCGCAGCTTCCGCGTCCCTCGGATTGTACCGAGCCCATCGGCTCACTTCCCCGCACAATCCTTCTCGTCCGCTACGTCTTACGCTCGACTTCCTCCGTACCTAAGCTCCTGCACACTTAGTAGAGGGATTAAAACCAACAGGACCTAACCTAACTTGGTTGATCACATCAAAACCAACTGGGGCACCAACAATCTCCCCCCTTTTTGATGTGCATCAACCCAAGTTTAGTTAGGGATAAACAACAAACAATAATAGTATTGTAACAGAATTAAGCATAAAAAAATTTTGCAATCAAGTACATAACCTCCCCCCAACTACTCTCCCCCTTTGATCACAGCAAAAATGGGACAAAAAAAATAGGGAAGGGAAAATATAATTAGGAAGAAGAAAAATTTTAAATGTGATAACAAATATTTTAAGTAAAAAGAATCGCATTACCACAAATTTTTCAAATTTAAAATGACATATTTTTTCAGAAGTTAATTCCAATTTTTTTTTATTGAAAAAAAATAAATTTCAATAAATGATTCATAAAAAAATCGAACATTTATGAAAAAAATCTGAATATTTTTGTCAAAGTCGAAGATGAAGATATGAGTTTAGACAAAAATTTTCAGCTTTAAATTTGTTTATCAAGTCTGAAAATAACAGATACGAGTTTTTGAAGAATAATTTTTTTTTAAAATCGAAAAATACTTCGAATATTTTTTTAAAAAAAATTATAATGAGTTTTTCCACTATATCTGAATCATGAAAAATTAGATCAATAAAAATAAATTATTTATCTATTTTTTTAATTTTAATTTCAAATTTTGACCGAAAATATTTGAAAAATATTAACATAACTTTTGTAAAAGAATTTTTTAAAAAAACTTATCAGTTTAAAATAAATTTTGGAACCCAAAATAAATTTTCATCTACGGGGTTAATCAAAAACTTTGGAGGAACATAATTTCTAGGAATTTTCCTAATCTGGCCCTTATGATTTTTAACATACCAATTCAGATTTTCAGGATAAAAATTCTTTTTAATTCTTAAACATGCAATATCATTTTCTAATTTCTCCACTAGATTCTTCAAATTTTCATTTTCTATTTTTAATTGGTCGGATAGAACAGATGAGCATACAATGCCAAATCTTTCTTTTAACTCAGAGTTTTCTATCTCCAATTTATTCATCGACTTAACCATGGATTTTATTACCGAGTAGATTCGAGCAGGTGGAAGTAGACATACCTCACTTACCGGGTCGGTTTCGAAAAGCGAGGTTCCTCCTTCGTCGTCGCTTTCTTCTGACGTCTCTCCCCCTTCATCAGTGCTCCCTTCTTGATAGTTTGCCATCAGCGCAAGTCCCGCATATTCTTGACCTTCCGACTCCTCTGACGAGGACTCATCGTCGAGTTGGATCTTCCTTGTGTTCAGTGCGGCGATGTATGATTTCTTATTCTTCTCTTCATGCAATTCTAGGAATTTCTCTCAGAGCTCTTTTGCCGAGTTGTAATTCTTGATGCGGTTAATTTCTTGCGCGGGAAGAACGGCTAGTAGATGAAATTAAGCTTTGCCGTTTGCTTCAAAGTCTGATTTCTCCTTCTTGACACACGACTTTATTTCTTTATCCTTGCCGTTGTTGTCTTTAGGAACTGAAAATCCATTTTTCATAATTATTAGCAATTCAATATCAGTTTTAAAAAATACCTGCATTCGGCGCTTCCACATCGCGAACTCCCCCTCAAATTTTGGCGGGTAGATTACGGGTCCAACCATTTTTCTTGAAATTGCTGCAGTCGGCGATTAGTCCTTCTGCGGCGACCTTGGCTCTGATACCACTTGTTAGATCGGGTTGGTCCGGCTAGAGGGGGTGAATAGACGGGGGAAAAATTATGAAATGGAAGGCACTCGTCTTTAAAAAAGAATTTGGTCGCAACTGAGAACGTTGCTTCCAAGGCAGTGGACGCTCAATAAAAATCTCCTTATGGCGGAGAAGCCTTACAAAAATAGCACGCTAGAGATTTTACAAGAATGAATAAAATGATTGATTTCTAAAGCAAAACCTCTAAGTCTATTTATAGCCTAAGAGAATAAATCTGAATTGTTGATTGTTGATCACTTTTCTCTTGGCCGTTGATCCATGGATGTAATCTGGATGGTTGATCTTGGATGGGATTAAATTGCATCCATTGGATTTGATTAAAGGATAATGTAACATTATCCTTTAAGTTTTAATTGTTTTAATTAAAACTTTATCTTTCCTCGAGGTGGTTGTTGGAATCTCCATGTCGCTGTTGTAATCTCTAAGTAGTAATATTGGCAACATTTTACTACCATCGCCCTTTAGTCCAAATGGTAAGTGGGTTAGTGTGTGATGTTGAGGTCTCGGGTTTGATCCTTCGTGGCACCAAATAGTTTTCTCTTTTCTTTTGGGCGCTTGGACTAGTCTTTTTGATTATTCGTCTTCTGGGTGATTTCCGGCCAACCGGAGTTAGGCTCACCCGAACCCGGCTCCGGCCTTTTGTCCCTCGAGCGTCCTTCCTCCCGGCTTCTCGTCCCTCGGACACCGCGCACGTCCTTCTCGCTCCACCGGTGTACTCTTCCGCAGCTTCCGCGTCCCTCGGATTGTACCGAGCCCATCGGCTCACTTCCCCGCACAATCCTTCTCGTCCGCTACGTCTTACGCTCGACTTCCTCCGTACCTAAGCTCCTGCACACTTAGCAGAGGGATTAAAACCAACAGGACCTAACCTAACTTGGTTGATCACATCAAAACCAACTGGGGCACCAACAATCTCCCCCTTTTTGATGTGCATCAACCCAAGTTTAGTTAGGGATAAACAACAAACAATAATAGTATTGTAACAGAATTAAGCATAAAAAAATTTTGCAATCAAGTACATAACCTCCCCCCAACTACTCTCCCCCTTTGATCACAGCAAAAATGGGACAAAAAAAATAGGGAAGGGAAAATATAATTAGGAAGAAGAAAAATTTTAAATGTGATAACAAATATTCTAAGTAAAAAGAATCACATTACCACAAATTTTTCAAATTTAAAATGACATATTTTTTCAGAAGTTAATTCCAATTTTTTTTTATTGAAAAAAAATAAATTTCAATAAATGATTCATAAAAAAATCGAACATTTATGAAAAAAATCTGAATATTTTTGTCAAAGTCGAAGATGAAGATATGAGTTTAGACAAAAATTTTCAGCTTTAAATTTGTTTATCAAGTCTGAAAATAACAGATACGAGTTTTTGAAGAATAATTTTTTTTTAAAATCGAAAAATACTTCGAATATTTTTTTTAAAAAAATTATAATGAGTTTTTCCACTATATCTGAATCATGAAAAATTAGATCAATAAAAATAAATTATTTATCTATTTTTTTAATTTTAATTTCAAATTTTGACCGAAAATATTTGAAAAATATTAACATAACTTTTGTAAAAGATTTTTTAAAAAAACTTATCAGTTTAAAATAAATTTTAGAACCCAAAATAAATTTTCATCTACGGGGTTAATCAAAAACTTTGGAGGAACATAATTTCTAGGAATTTTCCTAATCTGGCCCTTATGATTTTTAACATACCAATTCAG
>JAGFNQ010001041.1:423619-431123 GCA_024364735.1 Boesenbergia rotunda
ATAAATAAAATTGCTTAAATAATAAAAATAAAATAAAATAAAAAAATTATTGATAAAAAAATAATTAATTAAATTAATTAAAAATTAATAACAGCAGTTATTTTTTATTTTTTTATTAATATTTTTTCATTAATATTTATTTTATAAAAATTTAAATAAATTAAAAACAAAAAAAGAAAAAAAGAAAAGAGGAGGAGGACACATGTGATATTTTATTAAGGAGAGAGTAGGGGTGAAAAATGAAATGGGAGAGGGGTGGGAAAAGGACCTCTCATTTTTAAAATGATATAAGCGGCGTCGCTGATTGCGTGAGGTGTCAGGAATGGCAGAAGAAGTAATCATGCGTAATAATCTTTATGCGGGTGATTCTGGAATTTCATTCACGCGTAATATGAGTTCACCGATCGTGAAAATTTTGGAAAAACCACCAAACATTTCCGAATTTTCATTTGGGTCCAGAAGGTTCGAAAGTCGGATTCAATTGTTTCGTGTAGTTTACTGAGAACTCGCCCTTTACCTATAATTTTAAATTATTAAAAACAGAACGGAACAGAACGGAGCAAGACAAGGAGGGAGTTCTCGTCATCTCGTGCCACGTGGCGCGTCAGCATTGCTTTCCCTAGTCCCCGTGAACCCTAACAAAGTTTGGCTCGTCGGCCGGCGGGGCTGCGCCATCCTCAGTCGTCGTCGGAGTCGGAGTGCTGCCTTCGGATTGGAGCCGCTCCTCCGAAAAGCCAGTCGGGTGCAACGGGAAGAGTTGCAGCGTTTCCTGGGTCGGGCCGCCGCCGTCGACGTCGAGCACGATGCTGTGTTGGCGGCGGTTAGTCGCGCTGTTCCGGCCGAATGCGTCTCCCTCGTGGTCGGCAAAACCAAAGCCCGTGAACGAGGACTCTTTCCGGACGCCTGCGGCCGCGGGCAGGAACACGGCCGGGAAATGCGGCGGGAGGAGGCCCACGCCGCCGACGTGCGAAGCGGGAGCGTAGTACGGAGTGTAAGCCACTGGAAATAGCGCACAAAGCATTAAATTACAGCACAAATTTACGAAAGCGCGCTGTGAATTGCAGTACAATTCATTGCCTCCGCCCGTGTTAATAAACAAGAAGTAAACATAAAAATGGAAACTTTGCATGTAACGGAGGAATCGAAATTGGTCCGAGATGTTCTCACCGTGGTTATTGGTGCAAGTTGAGGGCGGCGGAAACGAAGGGGGGATCGGGGGCTGCCGGAGCGGCGGCAGAGGAAGGTGGTGGTGGTGGTGGTGGTGGTTGAGGAACCTGGAGAAGTAAGCAAAGCTCTCTTGCTTCTGCTTCTGCTTCTGGCGCTGCCTCGCCTTGTGGTTCTGGAACCAGTAGAACACGTTCTTCCCCTCGATGCTGCCGTACTCTCTCAGCTTCCCGGTGATCTGCTGAATCTGGTCGGCGCTCGGCGTGCGCACGCCCTGCTTGTACAACCCTTCCAGCAGCGAGATCTGCTCCTTGGTCGGATTCCACCGAGAGCTCGAAGCGGACGAGGAAGACGTCGCCGCCGCAGCAGCCGACGACCCTGTCTTGGCCTTCCCTGTCTCCGCCACCTCCATTGGCGCGTGCACTCAATCAAACGCTTATCTTCGGCAGCGAGGACGAGTATATATATAGTGGGTTGTCGCGTAGCAACGTGAAGGTTTGACATGGGCAGGGTTTGTTTAAGCTCTGAAAACATGGCGAAGCGCAGAGCGGCCGGCGCGGCGCCAGGTGCTGTGCCCTGCCGCGGCGCGCGCCTCTCTCTCTCTCTCTCTCCGCTTTAACTTTTTGGCGTCGTCGCTTTGTTTCCTTCGGGGGATGCGCGCATTGAATGAATGGAATGCCGGATTGGGCTTTCAAAGCCCTCTAGCTTTTTTCAAAGCGGAGCAGAGGATTTGAGACATGGTTAATTTAGAGGATGCTCCTCCTCGGGAATGAAATGTATTCTTTCCTTGTTCTCTTCGTCTTCTTCTTAATCTCGTCTTGCTCAAAAGGAAAGAATAACTGGACGGCTTTGTTTCTCCATTGAATGCTGCATAAATGCTCATGATGAACATATTTGTGTAAAATGTACATCCTTCGATTCCATCACTGATTGCGTACGTGCTCAAATTGTTAACCTATCATGAATCATCTCCCAAAAGATTTCGATTGGTTTTTTTTTAAGCTCAAACCTTTTGTTAAATCAATCAATCAGTCAAACGGGCGTTCAACGGGATGGTGCATGAAACATGCAATCTAAGTAACGCATGAAAGATTTCTGTAAACTAAAGGAGAGTCATGCAGTTAATGCAGAGGAGGCTAGATATCTCGGGAAGAGCAGGAGAGAGGAAAACATATGGCAGTGGCGATCGCACGCAGCATGCACACAAATGGCACGAGATCTCTCTACCTCTCTGCAGGAGATCCGGTGGGAATTCGTAGGCTCGTGGAGCTCAACGCGCGCGGAGAAAGATACATAGAGAGCGAGGCAGCAGGGGAAGAGAGGAAATGGTAGCCGGGCAAAAAGAAGAGAAAGAGTGGGAAAAAAAAAAGATGAAGGCCAACGTAAATGGTCGATGTGCATGGTAGTCAGCACAGAAGGGTCAGGGTAAGCCTATGGGCGGCTATGGCTATGGGGTGTAGAAGAGGTTCAGCAGTAGACTACAAGTAGCAGTGGTACTATGGTCTGCATGCTGCCAATCACGGAGAGCTAGATAGAGAGATGGCATCGCATTGCATGGCATGGACTGCGGCGGATCGTTGGGAAATGGAGAGAGGAGGGGGGAGGGAGAGGAAAAGACGAGTGGGGATACGGGAGATCTCAGTATGCATGGGCAGGGAAGGGGGGTGTACGTAGGAACCGGGGTGCTTCCGCTCTTTTGGGAAGCAGTATGGTTATTTATTTCTAGGGACAAAAAGAAGGCTCCTTTTGTTTTGCCAAACTAGGCGGAAAGGATTCAATTCGGGGAGGGAAGGAGGAAGGGAACAAAAAAAATTAGGGCTTGTGAGCAACCTGGAGTTGAATTATTTTGATTTGAATCAAATTGATAACATCAATCGTATAAACAACTGCCAGACTGGAGCAGGATTGATAATCGACATCTTAGAACTCACATATGGTTTAGAGGTACTTGACCATGCCTCGGCCTTCGACACTGAGTTTCGATGCTTGCAGTTGCTTCTTTTTGGGTGCCTTTAACTTCTGCAATTTCTTGTTCATCTGCAGTATAAACAATTGGGTGTGAATAAAAAAGAGATAGCTACGGGAATATTGATTTTTCAGAACTATTTTGAGACATTTGCTGCTGACGCATTATAAAATTAAATCAACGTAACAAGATTTGTACCTTCAGCAGTGGGGCGTACCAATGCTATTTATCATATGGGGTTATAACTTTAATTACTTATCAGCAAATTATTGCATAACAAGGAGTTGAAAATATTGAACTAGGCTGTGGGAAGCAGAACCCTTACCCTGAGATATCACTAAAGAAGCAAGCATATCTAAGAAAATTAGAAACTTCTTATTTGTTTGCTTATCCCTTCTGACGAAAGCATCTCTAATCCCGTCCCCATTATGTTTTCCTTCATTTGATAGCAAAATCTACTATAATGTTTCTTTTTATGCCAGCCCAAAAAGGAGCTAGGATCAAGCCGGCCAATCTGAACTTGGACCCAAGGGCAACAGGGATGTGGCTGGCTTGACATATTTAAAAGTTTAATTAATATTTAAATTTATTGATAAACAAATTTAAGTAACAATATTATTATTAAGTTTTTATCAACTATATTTAATATTTATCCCAAATTTAAAGATACGACTATCATAAGCCACAAAATAAGGTAATGCCTTGGCTTTGTTTAGCAGTCACTGTTTCCTAGTGGAATTAGTCTTGAATATTGAAGAATCTAAACCGTGGTATTCGATATAAATGTTTAGAAGCAACCTGCCACATCTACATGCACTTATCACTACAAGAAAATCATATATTACCGACGGAAATTCCGACGGAAAATGATTCCGTCGGAAAAATCTTATATTAGGGCATAATCCTTACTTCCTTTTGCTTTCGCCCGAACTGCTTCCTTTCCTTACTTCCTTTTTGCTTTCGCCCGAATTGCTTCCTTTCGCTCGATCTCACGTGATGTTCGTCGTCGCCACCTCCAGTCTCCTCCTTCACTCGCGCTGTGTTCTCGTTCTCCGGTAAGCTCCGTTTTGGTTTTCTTTTCTCCAAATTTCCGGTAGGATTTTCGCGACGACAGATCTGGCCTCTCGCCGGCGCGGCCGGCCAGATCTGGCCTCGCGCCCGGCAACGGCGCGCCCGGCCAGATTTGGCCTCGCGCCCGTCGAGGCCGGCCAGATCTGGCCTCGCGCCCGGCACGGCCGGCCAAATCTGGCCTCGCGCCCGTCGCGGCCGGCAAGATGTGGCCTCGCGCCCAGCTAGATCTGGCCTCGCGCCCGTCGCGGCCGGCCAAATCTGGCCTCGCGTGTGCACGCCGGCCAGATCTGGCCTCGGCCGCGCGTCGCCGGCCAGGTCTGGCCTCGGCCGCGCGTCACCGGCCAGTTCTGGCCGCGTCCACGCGTGGGCCGGCCAGGTGTGGCCGCGCCCGCGCGAGCCGGCTAGGTCTTATCACTGCCGCGCGCGACCGGCCGGCGCGGGTGCTCGGCCGCTCCTGGCCGGCCAGCGCTGGCCGCCCCCGCCCAACACTAGGGCCAAAGATGGCTGTTCAATTAGGGTTCCAACCGTATGCATTCATCTTTTGAATGAGTTGATCTGGCTACTCAATTATGGTTTCAATCCTAACCCATCAACTTTTGAATGAGTTCATCTTATTTTTGCATTAACTTTTTAACTATAATTTATTTTTTCTTAAGTTGTTGCTTTTGCTGGTCTTCTCCGACTTTCATCTAATATTCAGGTAAAATTTGTTCTTATGTTTTTTGTTATGTTAGAATTTTATTAAATTAGCAATTACTTATTATTTTAGACTTTAATAATGAGGTAACTTTAGTTATTATATGATTTTATCGTACTTGTTAATTTAACATGTTATATTAGACCTTATTATATGAGATAACATTTAGAATTAATAATTTAGCTATATCTTACTGAACAACATGATACTTCCTTTAATTAGAATAATTTAGGTATATCTTAATTAATTTATTTTAATTTTATTATGATTAGATAACAATGTATATGAACAAGGCTTGGATATCCAACCGATTAGACAATGGATTTATCAGAGATGAGTTTATTACTGATCTGGAACAATTTATGAATTTTGCTAAGAGTCATCCAAAATGTATGGATGGTGATAAGTTAAAGTGTCCATGTAATCATAGAAAATACAGAAATATAGACTACCGTGATGAAGATACGGTGAGAGTACATATTTGTAGAAATGGGTTTGTGCCTAATTATTATAATTGGTACTGTCATGGAGAACCTTATGTATATGAATCAATTAGCCCTTCTGTTGGTTCATCGTCTAATACTTTTGTTGCGTCCCTCGACCCATTAACTAATGATATTGCAATGCAATCAATGGCTCAAGATGCGATCAATGCAACTGATTATTCCAACATAGATGAAATATCTGCACCTGAATATCAGCAATTACATGAAATGTTAAAGTCTAGTGAAAGAGAATTATGGGAAGACATTCCTTCTGGCCATTCTCAGTTATCAGCTACTGCAAGGTTGTTAAATATGAAAGCAGAACATCATTTTTCAGAAAGATGTTATGATGAAATATGTCAATTAATGTCAGAGTTATTCCCTGCTGATAACATAATGACTGATAGTTTCTACGATACAAAGAAATTGGTTAGAGAATTAGGTTTGCTTGTAGAAAAGATTGATTGTTGTTTAAATAACTGCATGCTATATTGGAATGAAGACAGTGAACTGAATGAATGCAAAATCTGTAGTCACCCGCGTTATAAGCATCGTACTCGTATACCAGGGAAGAAGAAGAAAAATATTACATGGAAAGTCATGTATTATTTTCCGTTAACTGCTAGACTTCAACGCTTATATGCATCTGCAGCTATAGCAAGCTACATGGTGTGGCATCATGAGCATGAGCACGAAGCGGGTATTATGTGTCACCTCTGTGATTCCCCTGCATGGAAACATCTTGATACTGTATATCCTTCATTTGCAATGAAACCTCGGAATGTTAGATTAGACCTTTCTGCAGATGGTTTTCAGCCATTTGGTCAGTCGGGATAGCAATATTCATCTTGGCCAGTAATATTGACACCTTATAATTTATCTCCATGGATGTACATGAAAGACGAATTTATGTTCCTTACTGTACTGATTCCTGGTCCAACCAATCCTAAAGATAAGATAGATGTTTTCCTTCAACCTCTAATTGCCAAGTTGAATGAATTATGGAATGTAGGCTCAATGACTTATGATGTTGCAAGTAAAACAAATTTTCGTTTGCAAGCTGTATTATTATGGACAATCAGTGATTTTCCAGCATACTTAATGTTATCTGGATGGAGCAGAGCTGCTAAATTAGCATGCCCACACTGCATGATAGATTCTGATGCATTTTCATTACCTTGTAGTGGGAAGGTATCTTGGTTTGATAATCATCGAAAATTTTTACCTGTCGAGCACCCTTTCAGGCGAAACAAACAAAATTTCTTAAAAAATGTTGTAGTCAGAAAATGTTCTCCAATTTATGCTTCAGGGGAAGAGATTATTAATCAAATAGACAGTTATGGATTCCTACCAGTATCTCAACCTGGTTCTGATGAGATAAATAAATACATTGTTAGAATGTGCAAGTGTGGATGGAAGAAGAGGAGTATTTTTTGGGAGTTGCCATATTGGAAGTATCTTCTCATTCGACATAACTTAGATGTCATACATGTTGAGAAATTTTTTTTTTGATAATATCTTTAACACTGTCATGAATGTGCCTGGAAAAACTAAAGACACGGCAAAATCACATGAGGAATTAAAAGAACTAGTTAACAGACCAGAGTTGCATATGAATCAAACAACCAATAGATTTCCAAAGGCTTGTTACACATTAGACAAAGATGGTAAAGAAATTTTATGTAATTGGTTAAGAGAAATAAAATTTCTTGATGGGTATGCCTCAAATATGGCTCGATGCGTGGATATGAATAAGTTGAAGATGTTTGGAATAAAGAGTCATGATTGTCATGTGTTCATGCAAAGACTAATTCCAGTAGTTTTCCATGACTTACTTCCACAGGATGTTTGGCAAGCACTTATAGAATTGAGTCTTTTTTTTAAAGATTTGACGGCAAAGTGTATTATGATGGATGATATGCTTCGGCTAAAAATAGATATTCCTCTCATACTATGCAAGCTGGAGCGCATATTTCCACCCAGTTTTTTTGATTCAATGGAACATTTACCAGTACATTTACAATATGAGGCAGAAATAGCTGGTTCAGTGCAGTATAGATGGATGTATCCATTCGAACGATTTTTGAGAAAATTAAAGAACAATGTTCGTAACAAAGCAAG